>CM033477.1:126033001-126134953 GCA_019447015.1 Hymenochirus boettgeri
AGCTAAAAAAGTGGGCAGGCAATCCCTTCCGCAAGCAGAGTTGTGTGCCCTTTCAGAGAGCAGGAAGGAGGTAACAGGGTGTCCGGCTTATGTCAAGTAGTGCTGCCCCTCAAAACATCCCTTGAGATCAATCAATGAAGCTGTAGGTTGTATCTCATATCTAGCAAAGATAAAATAGAGTGTTCACAGACAGAAAATATTCCCTAGCAGTCAGAGCACTAATTTTTGACATAGCAGACTATGAGGCTTTGAATGGAAAATCATTATTTCCTTTACATTTTTTACTGTTAGCATCAAGCTTGGATTCTCCCCGTGGCGTAAGGAACGTACTGAGCATGTGCAGAATGATATTTGTAAGGGGAGGTGCCACTGAAATTGAGTGCAGTTGGTTTACTTTTTTAATGGTATAGCCTAATTTTTGTGAGTTTTAAATCTCGCAGCGCACATGTCACATGCATTATAGGCTCCGTGTGTAACAGTGGTATGGCATGCTCTCTTGTGGAATTTAAATCCATTCTTTAACTTTCTCTTTCTCAATCTGATTTGCACAAATGAGTTTATTAAATCATTTATTATTAAAAAAACTCGCCCTAAAACCAAACGCACATATTCATTCCCAATGTGATACTATGAATCTAATCCTTGTGATATTACAGCAACGCTCATTAGACCCTTTTATTGAGCCTCTACATTGAGACCTGTTAGTCCTATGAAAAGTCTGTCACATGAAATGATCCTGTTACCTCTTAAAGTCAGATGAAACTGTTCATAAAGATGTAGCTATGGTTTTTCTACTATTGTGGCAATGCCACCAGTATACAAACCTGTACATTTATACAATAAAAGGATAAACAAAGTGTGGTAAGAGCAGTAAATAAATGAGAAGCAAACAGAGAACCATGGAAACAGGCAGAATGCAAAAGAGCTTGCAAATCTAAATCTGGTAGACATAAGGGACTAATGTTAAAGTATCTGTATTATTACAGACATACCTAGGCCATTTATTATAGGACCAAACTAGTGCTAATCTATAATGCTTTTTATGCTGGGAAATTATTTCAACTCCATTCTAATCAAAGGCTTTTAATATGTATTTACTCCCGCCCTACCTGAATCTAACAAGTGTAACCTTTCATTATTTCTGGAGCTAGAGCTGGTGTGAAATAAATTGGTCAATTTTAACATGGGACTGACAATCAATCCTTCAGGCTTCTCTTCCCATTCCAAAAAAATGAATTTATTTTTATTGACAGAAACGTACTGAACCTGAGAAAATAACAATATCATTTTTTTCAGTCTGATAAAATGAACAAAATGAGGAACTGCACTGGACTGGTGGAAATGATTATGAAATGAAAAATTGAATGAAATGAAAAAATTGCTCATTAATGGAAATTTATAATTCTTCCCAACTAGCAACTGCAATATTTATTGTTGATCTGCCCCTTATTTCTTTAATATCTATCTAATCTGAACCATCTTGCAGTTCAGCTGTCAATCAAGTGCCTTATTATCATAAACTCTTTTGCTGCAACTAATGGTGAACAGTTGGTATGGTGTGAGTTAATGGTGGGAATTCCCTCTTCCACACACACCTTGTAGGGATTACTGAGCATGCTTGTCCACATGGAAGTCTGTTTGGATGTAAGGAGGTGTCTTTTTGAGAGAGGGAGGAAGGATGTCTGAGCCTGAGCAAATCAAGTACCAGATTGAAGGCATACAGCAACACACACACACACCTCCTTGGAGTAAGGTTACTTCCAGTAGTTCTTTAGAATTAAGATATGCAGAATCATTTTTTTCATTATAGTTCCCTATAGGTAATGACCTGACATAAGTGGCCTTAATTGGCAACATTTCTATGAGTCATGGATAATTTCAGAACAATCCCAGCAACAACAGGCCCGCTCCATCAGTCAGTTTACAAGAACATGACCGGTGACTAGAGGGCATATTTATAAAGGCTCATTCATTTTTAGCTGCCATTATCGCAGTCGGTCAAAAGTCATTACCTCACACAATGGCCATTTCGCTTATTGACGCAGTTAATCACTCGATTATATTTATAAAACGGAGATAAGTTCGCGCCATGTAAAAAATCGCCTGAGGTGATAAACTGCATAAGTGCTCATATATGTAGCCTTTCAGTGGGTCCTTGGAAGGGTCAGTACACTGTGGAGTCTTTCTCTATACTAATAAGTGCAATGGGGTGTGTTCGAACTGTTTTCCAGCATTTACTGTAATACGGATCCGATTAATATAAATAATATTATAATTGGCGAGTGTAGCAGTGCACATATTATAAAGTAACTGGGCCCCCATCTGCGGTCAACTCTATCATTGTATCCATTGTATCATTGAATCCACCAGGGTACAGACACTCTACATCTAAAGGTATCATTATTTTCAGGAAACACCTCTGGTTCATCCTCTCTCTATGTATCAGTAATACAGACAGCGAAAATGTAAAGGGAACATCATTAAACAAGTGTTTGTAAGGAGATTGTTGGACGTCTAATAATCAATTTATTAATACAAAAAAGCCCCAGGCCGCAGTGAGAAGTATTCAATGGGTCACTTGAAATGTGGTCTAAAAAAAATCGTATTGCTGTACCACACACTCCATGTGCTGCCATTAGATTTGTGAGAATTTATTTGGATTTATCATGTTAGGAGGGAGATGTAAAACCTGGTGTTAGAGACTTAAGGAAAAGATTAGCAAGTTTGGAAGTTAGAATTAGCATAGCTGTTTGAGAAATAGGTCACGTCCAATAAAACACAAGGTGTAAACAGGAACTGGATGAGGTGAATGCAGTTGACAGTCTGATCCACTGCCATACAGAAGGGTGGTGTCTAAAAGGGCCGGACTTATAAAACACACATTCCGATGAGATCTTATAGGAGTTCGTAAGGAAGGCCCGTGTTATTTTCAGTTTGCATTTAAATTGAAGGGGGGTCAATGGTTTATCATTCTGCATTGCCCCATTTCTTATAGAAATCTAAATCTAAGTCTCCCCCATTTCCTGAGGGAGACCACACCACCAGTATGATCTCACACACGCACTGAGATGGTACCCCCAGTCAGCAGCCATCATTATTGGATATAACATCATCTGTCAGGTGTGTGATACAGCTGCGCCAAGAGAGGCCAGGGAAAGCAGGAATACCCTTGAAGAGAATGGGAGACTGCCGGACCTGTGGAGATAGCCTTTACTTAAACAAAAAAAATGGTGACTTGTCAGTGGTTCTCCCCACAACTAAGAGGGTGAAACTACATAGTTTTGTTCTTTTTTCGGATTCCCCGATCTCGGTAAAATCGAAGAGTCCCAAAACAGATTGATGTTTCCGATCATATTTTCGAAGATTTTCAATGTTCAGGCTATTTTCGAAAATAATCGAAATAGCCTCAACCGTTTGATTTTCCAGAATACGTTCGGAAACTCTCAAAAGTGGTCCTCCGATCGTATTTTTGAACTTTCGAAGATATTTGAAAATTATCGAAAATAGCTTTCGTACATGAAAATCTTCGAAAATTTGTTCAACAAGTCCCGAAATCCAGAGGATCTGTCCGGATCTTTCGGATTTTGGAACAGATGGTTTGTGTCGGACCCGGATCCCATCTCTACCCCACACCCTAACAACTATTTGTGTTCCAGTTTGTAAGATATTTAATGATAAATTCTGTTTCTTTCTGGCAAAGGTATCTGCCTCCCTCCCTCTGCTCCTCCCTCTGCTCCTCCCTCTGCCTCCTCCCTCTGCTCCCCCTCTGCCTCCTCCCTCTGCTCCTCCCAGTAGTCGAACAGCAGTCAAGCTAGAGATGTTCGAAACTGTTGAGTTTCAATTCATTTTGAATTTTATAAATTTTTCGAAAATTTTGAAAGTTCGCGTTTCGTATTTCAAAATAGGCTACATTTGATTTTCAGAATTGTCTACTTTCGATTTCGAATAATCTATTTTTGGATCTAAATCGAAAACTCTGGAAATTCGGGTTTCGCAAATTCCGGGAGTTCTGAAGTTTGGTCTGGACTTGAAACCCTCGGATTTGATTTGAAACTGGTTGTATTAGAACCCACATACATCTCTAGTCAGAACCTGTAATGACTGCATGGAGGGAGGGACCTATTAAATTAATCTACACTTTCTATAAAAGTAAGTTTACTTCTCTGTCACTTCAGTGACTAGTTGATTTCGCATTGATATCACGGAGGATACGAGCATTATCTGTAACACATGTAAACGCTAACGAACGCGCCAGAGTGCAGAGCAACTTGCGTGACGAAAGTCCATTTTGGATGATAATCGCATGTGTGTGTGTTTGGTTGTGCATTGTAAGTCAACCAGCACAGCAGATCAACAAATAGAGTGAGGTATACACACGTGCGATTATCGGCGAAACGACTGTTCGTTGTGTGCGTGCTCAGGGGTACGTACATGGTGTACGGACTTTACTATGCCTGCAGTTCTCGCTGTTTGTGCAGTCTGTGCTACAGGAGCTAATTCCCAATCTAGCACTGCACCCCCATCCCACACATACATTCCCCTTCAAACTCCCACAGCTGAAAGAAATTGTATTTAATTCAACAAGTGATAACAGTCTCCCAGAGCTGCTTATCTCTCATGGCAAGGCCTATTCACTTTCCTTATAACACAAAATCACAGGGTTAATGCTATTGTAGCTCACTGTTGGAACCACAGTTCTCTCACTGCACATACTCCTGTTCTCTGAGTCTCATCTTCTGGAGGGGAGTGAGCTGAACAGAGATATGGCAAAAGGAGCACAGAGCAGAAAGGGATAAAAAAAATATAGGAAAGGATAAGGCAGTAATTTTGGTCATTTGTGTCCCTTAACATACTAAATTATTAGTTAAGTTGTGTGTACATTAATGCAACCACTGGATATAGTATTTTTATGTCATTTTTTTTCAGTGTTACACACATAATGTTTTTGGAACACCCATTTTTGTTTTGTAGTCACGTTCCTGACCACATGAATCATCTTTTGTCTGAAAGAAATTTGAAATATTGAAGACACTAAAGCCATAGATTTCAATGATTTTCTGACATCATCATTTGGACCAACCAATTGGACAAACGGAAAAAATTTTGGCATGAAAAATCGAACTGTGTGACACGCCCTTACATGCAAATGATTTATTAAAAAGTTTAATTACATTATAATTTTTCCAAATAGGCTGTATATGTGAATGTATTACTAAGGTAAGAGAGGGGACTTTATGATCCAGTCTTACTTTAGTTAATACATCCAAAAATCAGTGACTAAAAATGAATACAAATAGTTTTAGCCTTAATTCTTTTTTTTGTGCTTATATGTGGCAGCTTGGATTAACATGATGGAAACAATGATATTTTATACGTAGCTGCTAACATTTACATTTATTATAGGGTATCTCCACTAATAAAAAAAAAAAGAATTGGTATTCAGTTCTATTGAGAACGGGAGGTAAAGGAGCTGTGTCTAACCTCCTGTTTCTTGAATAAAACGTTCAGGAGCCAGGAGAGAAGATTTGGAACTTACCGGGACCTGTCAGAGGACGCAGAGGAGGAGCGGAGATTCCAAAACTTCTCTCTCGGCTCCTGCAGGTTTTATTGAAGAACGGAGGTAAGACACAGCTCCTTTACCTCCCGTTTCTTTAATAAAACTGAATACCAATTTTTTTTTAGAGTGGACGAACCCTTATAGAATAATTATATACATATGATATATATTTGCTGACATTGTTTATGTACTTATTCCTAATTCAATAAGAATGTCATGGAGCATGGAAACACTAACAAATTCTCTTCCCATTTAAAATGTTTCCTCTGATTAAGTAAAGCACTGTGCTTTAGGAATGTATTAAAACCCACATCATTTACCTTCAAAGCCATTGCAGTTATATAACTTTGTAGCTTGTTTCCATGACTCTGTTAATTGGTCCCTGAGTCTGATATATATCTCAAATGTAACTCCTTGGTAATGTCTCTATTACTAGCTACACAGGAAGTTTATATGCCTGAAGATAGAGTGAAACACATTTATCCTTTCACAGTGGAACAATGACAGTTAAGGAATGGAGAGAGCCATTGTCATGGTTACGTAATGAGAATGGACAGAAAAGGAATCCAAAAAATAGGAATATCAATATGATGTCACTGTACTTTACCTTTTTACATGTCTCTATAAATGTAATTATGGAGGAATATTTATTCGTAAATGCTGATGAGTTGTTAAAATCAAGGCCATCAAACCATCTCATAAAAATCAAATTAATAGGTGTCCATTGTGAATATACCTAGAATTGCATGTTTGTGGATGTACCTGGGGTGGAGTTTCATGTAGAAGTTTCATGGTTTGGACATATAATTTTAGTCTGACTGTTGAAATTCCGCTTCTAACCATTACACTATTCCTATGAGGTTTGGTCGAACCTCCGATGTAATACTCAATACATAGAAAGAGCAGAGATTGTTCATCACACTATATTTGTGTGCTTCTTACAGATGATGGTTGATACATGAGTCATATGAGTCAGCTAAATCCTGTGTACGGTGTTTCATTGATTTTGAAAGTCACCCACATGACATCATAAATGCAGCACTTTCTTCAGGTGATTCATAATGCAGAGTTATATGATTATTTCTGAAAAATGAATCATTATGTGAAATATGTCTTAGGCGTTACTCCAGCTTGATGAAAACCAGTAACATGATATGACCTCAAATAATTTGGTGGTTTAGATGTAAACAAAAAAGGGGAAAAAAGAATGCAGGTTTTATCTTTAATTCAGGTTAACCTTAAAAACACTTCTCTCTTATGTTGTACTAGCTCTTTTACAAGCTCTCACAGTTTGGGGGAGCCATCTTGGGTAGAGCTGTCAATTATTGTCTGTGGACATCATATGTCCTGGCCACGACTCACTGATGCTCCCTGGAAGGACCGGAAAGAAGAGAGAAGAGGAGGATGAAGTAAATGTCAGGATACAATATACTCTTGGGTGAACACTAGTGCATCATGTCCTTTACACTGGGTACATTAGATAGGAGAGGGTGGTTGTTAATGTTAGTTCCTTAAGACTTGCAACTTGTTGGATCAGCAAACAACTTTTTTTTCTACAAAAGGCCCTAAAGAATAGGCAGTATGATTGAAGATGAGATGACATTTCCTTTTCAGTCATTTTGTATAGACCATTCGAACCCATCCAATTGCACTAGAAGGGGGAAGAAACTTTTCCTGTATCCTAATGGGAATAGTTCTAAAATGTGAGTATTATTATTACTAGTAAATGCTGATTTGGCAGTACCGAAATCCTCTATCTAATCTATTCTGCAGTTCCACTGTTCTTTCTGTAAAGATCCCCAGCACCACCATAGATTAGAGATGAACTCACTGAATCTATTCCAAAAATTCTATCAAAAATTCTAAAATGCGCAAGCAGATCCATTAAAATCATATCTTTTTAAAAATGATCAGGGTATTCAATAAATGTTCTTATGATTTTAAATAGTGCTAATTTGCCCAACCAATCAGATCTTATTTATATTTGAAAGCTAACATCTTATGGTTGGGGCAAAATTAGCACCATTTTAAATCATAAGAACATTTATTGAATAACCCTGATTGTTCAGTACCGGAAACATGCACTTACTGTTTTGGCATTCCGCATAGTATTTTCGAGATTCTAGAAATTTCAAAATGTGTGATTTTTAAATTAAAGAGTTCTTGATTGTTCGATAATTTTCGAGAACAGTTCCGAAGTTCAGGAAAAAAAATCAGAAATATTTGAAAAGCCACAAATCCGAGTTCCATTACAATGAACAGCATTCTGGTTGGGGTCAGGTCCATTTCATGAAGATTAAAATGCAATGTCCACAAAACCAGCGTAGATGCATCAATCTGACAATTTTGACACCAGACAATCGTATGTAGTCTCTGGCCCAGAATTGATACATTGCTTGGTGGGGGGATTTATTTTTAGAGGGCTACACAACAGTTCAATCATTCACTAAAAGGCTGGATCTGCTTTTTTTCTACATAGATGTTCACTGATCATAGGACACATTAGTTCTAGTAAACGTTTAAAGGACAACTCCACCCTCATAAGAACATTTTTAGAAAGAATGGCCTCTTAAATATGTTAATGTATCATAGTTTGTCCTATGAATTCATTACTGTATGCCTGCTATGCTTCTGAGTGCCTCATGGGAATTGATCAATTTAGAAACCTGTACTGAGCCTGCACTGAGCTGGGTCATGCTCAGAAGAGGCAGACAGGGGATTAACATTCAGTCATTGGCTGTGATGTCAACTATCATATCCATAACTGACAGTTACTAACTGGAAGAATGAGGAAGCAGAAACAGGGAAACAGGACATTGTGCAGGATTTTGGGTTAGACTTACATCTTTCAGATGTACCTGTATTAAGTTTTCATTCAGGGCTGTGACTTGCCTTTAAAAAGTGTAAAAGTTCAGAACGATAAAATGGTTTTAATGTATCCCTGACCCAGACTTGGATTCTATGGCTGTGCGATCCAAACAGTGCTTTCTCTGATATACTTTTCTAAGTTCAAGAATGCCATGAAAATGGAGTCTGGACATTCATCTAAACAGCAGTAATACAGACGTACGTTTTCCATGCGTGGACAAAGCAGAGACTGTAAGAAAGAAATGGGCCAGAATGTCTGGAGAAAGATAATAATCCCCACATTCAATGTTTTACATGCAGGCAGAGCCCTGCACAACAAAAGAAGAAAACAACACACACTATGTCTGCCCAGTGTTATTGCTTAGCTAGTGAACGCGCGGATCAAAAGCACTAGAATGGTAATAACACCTGTCAATTTTACAAGGGAACCGAAATCTTTTATCCTTGCTATTTTAATGAAATCTCTAAATCCATAGCATCCTTTTAATCATCGGCATATCGGAAAAGAAAAATTCAATTCATTTTTGTTCCAAAAATATACAGGAAGGCTCAATAATCATTGTGAAATCACAGTAAACTGCCTTTATATGGCCTTTAAATACAGGCATAAGTGCAATATATGCTGAATAATGATATGTACGTCAAATTAAAAACGCGCAGAAAGAAAATAGACACTTTTATTTCATTTATTTTACTTATTAAACCAATGAATTGTACAGGGGCAACATTATAAGTAGGAGTGCATTTATTACACCTTGTCCATGTTTCACAATCATAAGGTCTATAGCCCGAAAATGTTGGTAATCGGTTATCCTCCATTTACTTCAAGTAGAGGGAGCCAATATGATTGTTATGTATATGGGGACCGGGTGACTCATACACAATATGGGAGGATGGGTTAATGTAGTACATTTCCAGCACATAATCCAGCAGATTCCAATAATAGTTGCATGTGTATTGGGAGCATTTACTCTCCTGATTGGATGTATTTCTGGTTGGCTACTTAACATAGTAGTTGTTTATTTCCTTTCCTATAAGCATCAGAGAAAACGTTATGTTTATGAATGATTGACAGATTATATATTGCTCCTGTGACCCATTCTGCAAAGCTAAAACCTGAAAAATTAAAGGTTATGATACATTGACACTTATTTTAGATGGGGCGATGTACATCTCTCTGTTGTAAAATGAATAAATAATGTCATCCACATGTTATGTTTAGAATTATTCCTTTTTTATTGTTTGAGCTCACAGACTCATAGACTCACTAATTGTTTGAAGGTTGCTACCAATATCTTACGTACAGGTACAGGACTTTACACCTATTAAAGGAGAATTATACTCATGCCACTAATTACACCTTTCTGGCTCCTCCCACAGCCATGTCATTGAGATTCTCCTATCTTTTGACATTGGAGTACATATGTTAATAAAGGAAGGGGAGGAGCTTAGTTACTGTTAGAAAGCAGTAAGTTAATGCACAATATAATTCTCCTGTACAGACGCTAGATGGTATATTTATTATTGTTTTACCAACAGTAGCACAGATTTTACAGGTGTGAAATCCAACCAGATGGCAACCCCAGCTGATGGGTAGTTAAACAAAGTACACAAGTCAAGTCAAAGTAAGTTTATTGCCATTGAATCACGTGAAGGAAGATGTGTACAAGATCCAGCGGACTTATTTGCAACAAGCTGTGCAAGGCAAGGACATAGACAAGATCCAGTGGACTTATTTGCAACAAGCTGTGCCAAGGCAAAGGACATAGACAAGTATAGTACATTCAATTTAAAAGAAGAGATGGCTCCTGGCCAAACTTCCTAAAGTAAAAGTCAATAGTTGATAGTTCGAAAACAGACCCATTGAATAGTTCGAAAAGTTCTGATAAAATCAGTAAAAATAGCAATGGTAACTACTGTACATGTACTGGGACATGGTGTTGGGAACATGTACATATCAATACTAACGTCTTCACAATCTAGCTATTTCGAGACTTCCACATTTTTGCTGAATTTGAGGGTTACCAAATGGTGCATTCGAGGGTTATGGCCGAATTGGAGGGTTATGAACATATATATTTCAAGGTATCGGTGAATTTGTGGTTTCCGAGCGCTGTATTCGAGGGTTATGGCTGAATTTGAGGGTCTGGCGCTTGCATTCGAGGGTTAGTTATCGCCATATTTGAGGGTTACCGAATGCTGCATTCGAGGGTTATGCGCCAAAAGTTTGAGGTTACCCGAGCGCTGCATTCGAGGGTTATGGACGAATTTGAGGTGTTACCGAGCGCTGCATTCGAGGGTTAATTGGAGCTGTAAGGTTTCGTGGGGTTACCGAGCGCTGCATTCGAGGGTTATGGACTAACCCTAGAATAAGAGCTCCGGGTAACCCTCAAATTCGGCCATAACCCTCGAATGCAGCGCCTCGGTAACCCTCAAATTCGGCCATAACCCCGAATGCGCGCGCGTAACCATCAAATTCGGCCATAACCCTAGAAACAGCGCTCGGTAACCCCTCAAATTCGGCCAAACCCTCGAATGCAGCGCTTGTGTACCCCAAATTCGCCATAACCCTCGATGCAGCGCTCGGTAACCCTCAAATTCGGCAATACCCTCGAAGCAGCGCTCGGTAACCCTCAAATTCGGCCAAACCCTCGAATGCAGCGCTCGTTAACCCTCAATTCGGCCATACCCTCGAATCAGCGCTCGTTAACCTCAAATTCGGCCATAACCCTAGAATACAGCGTCTCGGAACCCTCAAATTCGGCCATAACCCTAGATACACGCTCGGTAACCCTCAAATTCAGCCATAACCCTCGAATGCACGCTCGGTAACCATCAAATTCGGCCATACCCTAGAATACAGCGCTCGTACCCTCAAATTCGCCCATAACCCTAGATACAGCGCTCGGTAACCCTCAAATTCAGCCATAACCCTCGAATGCACGCTCGGTAACCATCAATTCGGCCATAACCCTAGAATACAGCCGCTTCGTTAACCCTCAAATTTCGGCCATAACCCTCGAATGCAGCGCTCGGTAACCTCAAATTCGGCCATAACCCTAGAATACAGCACTCGGTAACCATCAAATTTCGCCATAACCCTAGAATACAGCGCTCTGTAACCCTCAAATTCGGCCATAACCCTCAAATAATGCAGCGCTCTCGTAACCCTCAAATTCGGCCATAACCCTCGAATCAGCGCTCGGTAACCCTCAAATTCGGCCATACCCTCGATGCAGCGCTCGGTAACCTCAATTCGGCCATAACCCTAGAATACAGCTGACGGTAACCCTCAAATTCGGCCATAACCCTAGAATACCGCGCTCGGTAACCCTCAAATTCGGCCATAACCCTGAATACATGTTCGGTAACCCTCAAATTCGGCATAACCCTAGAACAGCGCTCGGTAACCCTCAAATTCGGCTCGGCCATAACCCTAGAATACGGCGCTCCGGTAACCCTCAAATTCGGCTATAAACCCTAGATACAGCCTCGATAACCCTCAAATTCGGAATCGAATCGGTCAACTCTCAATTCGACGCCTCATAACCCTCAATGCAGCCTCGGTAACCCTCAAATTCGCCATAACCCTAGAATACAGTTTCGGTAACCCTCAATTCGGCCATAACCTGACTACAAATGTTCGGTAAACCCCAAATTCGGCCATAACCCTAGATACAGCGCTCGGTAACCCTCAAATTCGGCCATAACCCTCAAATGCAGCGCTCGTGTAACCCTCATTCGGCCATACCCTAGAATACAAGTCGATCACCCCAATTCGGCCATAATCCTAGAATACAATGTTCGGTTAACCCTCAAATTCGGCCATAACCCTAGAATACAGCGCTCGGTAACCCTCAAATTCGGCCCATAACCCTAGAATACCGCTCGGTAACCCTCAAATTCGGCCATAACCCTACGAATCCAGCGCTCGGTAACCCTCAAATTCGGCTATAACCCTCAATACAGCGCTCGGTAACCCTCAAATTCGGCCATAACCCTCGAATGCAGCGCTCGTAACCTCAATTCGGCATAACCCTAGATACAGCGCTCGGTAACCCTCAAATTCGGCCATAACCCTCGAATACAGCGCTCGGTAACCATCAAATTCGGCCATAACCCTAATACAGCGCTCGGTAAACCCTCAAATTCGGCCATAACCCTCGAATGCAGCGCTCGGTACCCCTCAAATTCGGCCATAACCCTAAATACAGCGCTCGGTAACCCTCAAATTCGGCCATAACCCTAGAATACAGCGCTCGGTAACCCTCAAATTCGGCCATAACCCTAGATAACAGCGCTCGTAACCCTCAAATTCGGCCATAACCCTAGAATACAGCACTCGCTCGGTAACCCTCAAATTCGGCCATAACCCTCGAATGCAGCGCTCGTTAACCCTCAAATTCGGCCATAACCCAGAATACAGCGCTCGGTAACCCTCAAATTCGGCCATAACCCTAAATACAGCGCTCGGTAACCTCAAATTCGGCCCAATCGATAACCCTAGAATACAGCGCGGTAACCCTCAAATTCAGGCCATAACCCTCGAATCAGCGCTCGGTAACCTCAAATTCGGCAATAACCCTAGAAATACAGCGCTCGTAACCCTCAAATTCGGCCATAACCCTCGAATGCAGCGCTCGGTAACCCCCAAATTCGGCCATAACCCTAGAATACAGCGTTCGCAACCCTCAAATTCGGCCATAACCCTAGAATACAGCACTCGGTAACCCTCAAATTCGGCCATAACCCTCGAATGCAGTGCTCGGAAACCCTCAAATTCGGCCATAACCCTCGAATGCAGCGCTCGGTAACCCTCAAATTCGGCCATAACCCTCGAATGCAGCGCTCGGTAACCATCAAATTCGCCTAACCCTAGATACAGCGCTCGGTAACCCTCAAATTCGGCCATAACCCTAGAATGCAGCGCTTGTAACCCTCAAATTCGGCCATAACCCTAGAATACAGCGCTTGGTAACCCTCAAATTCGGCATAACCCTCGAATGCAGCGCTCGGTAACCCTCAAATTCGGCCATAACCCTCAATGCAGCGCTCGGTACCCTCAAATCGGCCATAACCCTCGAATGCACGCTCGGTAACCCTCAATATTCGGCCATAACCCTAGAATACAGCGTTCGCAACCTCAAATTCCGGCCCATAACCCTCGAATGCAGCGCTCGGTAACCCTCAAATTCGTCCATAACCCTCGAATGCAGCGCTCGGTAACCCTCAAATTTGGCCATAACCCTCGAATGCAGCATTCGGTAACCCTCAAATATGGCGATAACCCTCGAATGCAGCGCTCAGTAACCCTCAAATTCAGCCATAACCCTCGAATACAGCGCTCGGTAACCATCAAATTCACCGATAACCTTGAAATATAGTGTTCATTAACCCTCCAATTCGGCCATAACCCTCGAATGCACCATTTGGTAACCCTCAAATTCAGCAAAAATGTGGAAGCTCGGAAATAGCTAGATTGTGAAGAACGTTAGTATTGATATGTACATGTTCCCAACACCATGTCCCAGGTACATGTACAGTAAGTTACCATTGCTATTTTTACTGTATTTTATCAGAACTTTTCGAACTATTCAATGGGTCTGTTTTCGAACTATCAAACTATTGAACTTTTTACTTTAGGAAGTTTGGCCAGGAGGCCATCTCTTCTTTTAAATTGCAATGTACTATACTTGTCTATGTCCTTTGCCTTGGCACAGCTTGTTGCAAATAAGTCCACTGGATCTTGTCTATGTCCTTTGCCTTGGCACAGCTTGTTGCAAATAAGTCCGCTGGATCTTGTACACTCTTTCCTTGCACGTGATTCAATGGCAATAAACTTACTTTGACTTGACTTGTGTACTTTGTTTAATACCCATCAGCTGGGGTTGCCATCTGGTTGGTATTTCACACCTGTAAATCTGTGCTACTGTTGGTAAAACAATAATAAATATACCAGTCTAGCGTCTGTACTAGGAGAATTATACTTGTGCATTAACTTACTGCTTTCTAACAGTAACTAAGCTCCTCCCCTTCCTTTATTAACATATGTACTCCAATGTCAAAGATAGGAGAATCATCAATGACAATGGCTGTGGGAGGAGCCAGAAAGGTGTAATTTAGTGCATGAGTATAATTCTCCTTTAATAGGTGTAAAGTCCTGTACCTGTACGTAAGATATTGGTAGCAACCTTCAAACAATTAGTGAGTCTATGAGTCTGTGAGCTCAAACAATAAAAAAGGAATAATTCTAAAACATAAATGTGGATGACATTATTTATTCATTTTACAACAGAGAGATGTACATCGCCCCATCTAAAATAAGTGTCAATGTATTCATACCTTTAATTTTTCAGGTTTTTAGCTTTTGCAGAATGGGTCACAGGAGCAATATATAATCTGTCAATCATTCATAAAACATAACGTTTTCTCTGATGCTTATAGGAAAGGAAATAAACAACTACTATGTTAAGTAGCCAACCAGAAATACATCCAATCAGGAGAGTAAATGCTCCCATACACATGCAACTATTATTGGAATCTGTCTGGATTATGTGCTGGAAATGTACATACATTAACCCATCCTCCCATATTGTGTGTATGAGTCACCCGGTCCCCATATACATAACAATCATATTGGCTCCCTCTACTTGAAGTAAATGGAAGGATACCGATTACCAACATTTTCGGGCTATAGACCTTATGATTGTGAAACATGGACAAGGTGTAATAAATGCATCTCTACATTATAATGTGCCCTGTACATTCATTGGTTTAATAAGTAAAACATAAATGAAATTAAAAGTGCTCTATTTTCTTTCTGCGGTTTTAATTTGACTGTACATATCATTATTCAGCATATATTGCACTTATTGCCTGTATTTAAAGGCCATATAAAGGCAGTTTACCTGTGATTTACAACAATGATTATTGAGCCTTCCTGTATATTTTTGGAACAAAAATGAAATTGAATTTTTCTTTCCGATATGCCGATGATTAAAAGGATGCTATGGATTTAGAGATTTCATTAAAATAGCAAGGATAAAAGATTTCGGTTCCCTTTGTAAAAATTGACAGGTGTTATTACCATTCTAGTGCTTTATGATTCCGCGCGTTCACTAGCTAAGCAATAACACTGGGCAGACATAGTGTGTGTTGTTTCTTCTTTTGTTGTGCAGGGCTCTGCCTGCATGTAAAACATTGAATGTGGGGATTATTATCTTTCTCCAGACATTCTGGCCCATTTCTTTCTTACAGTCTCTGCTTTGTCCACCGCATGGAAAACGTACGTCTGTATTACTGCTGTTTAGATGAATGTCCAGACTCCATTTTCATGGCATTCTTGAACTTAGAAAAGTATATCAGAGAAAGCACTGTTTGGATCGCACAGCCATAGAATCCAAAGTCTGGGTCAGGGATACATTAAAACCATTGTTATCGTTTCTGAACTTTTACACTTTTTAAAGGGCAAGTCCAGCCCTGAAATGAAAACTTACATACAGGTACATCTGAAAGATGTAAGTCTAACCCAAAATCCTGCACAATGTCCTGTTTCCCCTGTTTCTGCTTCCTCATTCTTCCAGTTAGTAACTGTCAGTTATGGATATGATAGTTGACATCACAGCCAATGACTGAATGTTAATCCCCTGTCTGCCTCTTCTGAGCATGCCCAGGCTCAGTGCAGGCTCAGTACAGGTTTCTAAATTGATCAATTCCCATGAGGCACTCAGAAGCATAGCAGGCATACAGTAATGAATTCATAGGACAAACTATGATACATTAACATATTTTAAAGAGGCCATTCTTTCTAAAATATGTTCTTATGAGGGTGGAGTTGTCCTTTAAACGTTTACTAGAACTAATGTGTCCTATGATCAGTGAACATCTATGTAGAAAAAAAGCAGATCCAGCCTTTTAGCTGAATGATTGAACTGTTGTGTAGCCCTCTAAAAATAAATCCCCACCAAGCAATGTATCAATTCTGGGCCAGAGACTACATACGATTGTCTGGTGTCAAAATGTCAGATTGATGCATCTACGCTGGTTTTGTGGACATTGCATTTTAATCTTCAATAGAAATGGACCTGAACCCAAACCAGAATGCTGTTCATTGTAATGGAACTCGGATTTTGTGGCTTTTCAAATATTTCTGATTTTTTTTCCTGAACTTCGGAACTGTTCTCGAAAATTATCGAACAATCAAGAACTCTTTAATTTAAAAATCACACATTTTTGAAATTTCTAGAAATCTCGAAAATACTATGCGGAATGCCAAAACAGTAAGTGCATGTTTCCGGTACTGAACAATCAGGGTTATTCAATAAATGTTCTTATGATTTAAAATGGTGCTAATTTTGCCCCAACCAATAAGATGTTAGCTTTCAAATATTAAATAAGATCTGATTGGTTGGGGCAAAATTAGCACTATTTAAAATCATAAGAACATTTATTGAATAACCCTGATCATTTTTAAAAAGATATTGATTTTAATGGATCTGCTTGCGCATTTTAGAATTTTTGGATAGAATTTTTGGAATAGATTTCAGTGAGTTCATCTCTAATCTATGGTGTGCTGGGGATCTTTACAGAAAGAACAGTGGAACTGCAGAATAGATTAGATAGAGAGATTTGGTACTGCCAAATCAGCATTACTAGTAATAATAATACTCACATTTTAGAACTATTCCCATTAGGATACAGGAAAATGTTTCTTCCCCCTTCTAGTGCAAATTGGATGGGTTCGAATGGTCTATACAAAATGACTGAAAAGGAAATGTCATCTCATCTTCAATTCATACTGCCTATTCTTTAAGGGCCTTTTGTAGAAAAAAAAAGTTGTTTGCTGATCCAACAAGTTGCAAGTCTTAAAGGAAAACTAACATTAACAACCACCCTCTCCTATCTAATGTACCCCAGTGTAAAGGACATGATGCACTAGGTGTTCACCCCAAGAGTATATTGTATCCTGACATTTACTTCATCCTCCCTCTTCTCTCTTCTTTCCGGTCCTTCCAGGGAGCATCAGTGAGTCGTGGCCAGGACATATGATGTCACAGACAATAATTGACAGCTTCTACCCAAGATGGCTCCCCCAAACATGTGAGAGCTTGTAAAAGAGCTAGTACAACTAAGAGAGAAGTGTTTTTAAGGTTAACCTGAATATAAAGATAAAACCTGCATTCTTTTTTCCCCTTTTTTGTTTACATCTAAACCACAAATTATTTGAGGTCATATCATGTTACTGGTTTTCATCAAGCTGGAGTAACGCCTAAGACATATTTCACATAATGATTCATTTTTCAGAAATATCATATAAACTCTGCATTATGAATCACCCTGAAGAAAGTGCTGCATTTATGATGTCATGTGGGTGACTTTCAAAATCAATGAAACACCGTACACAGGATTTAGCTGACTCATATGACTCATGTATCAACATCATCTGTAAAGAAGCACACAAATATAGTGTGTATGAACAAATCTCTGCTCTTTCTATGTATTGAGTATTACATCGGAGGTTCGACCAAACCTCATAGGAATAGTGTAATGGTTAGAAGCGGAATTTCAACAGTCAAGACTAAAATTATATGTCCAAACCATGAAACTTCTACATTGAAACTCCAACCCCAGGTAACATCCACAAACATGCAATTCTAGGTAGATTTCACAATGGACACCTATTAAATTTGATTTTTATGAGATGGTTTGATGGCCTTGATTTTAACAAACTCATCAGCAGTTTTACGAATAAATATTCCTCCATAATTACATTTATAGAGACATGTAAAAAGGTAAAGTACAGTGACATCATATTGATATTTCCATTTTTTTGGATTCCTTTTCTGTCCATTCTCATTAACGTAGACATGACAATGGCTCCTCCTATTCCTTAACTGTCATTGTTCCACCTGTGAAAGGATAAATGTGTTTCACTCTATCTTCAGGCATATAAACTTCCTGTGTAGCTAGTAATAGAGACATTACCCAAAGGATGTTACATTTGAGATATATATACAGCTCAGGGACCAATTAACAGGAGTTCATGGAAACAAAGCTACAAAGGTATATAACTGCAAATGGCTTTGAAGGTAAATGATGTGGGTTTTAATACAATTCCTAAAGCTACAGTGCTTTACTTAATCAGAGGAAACATTTTAAATGGGAAGGAATTTGTTAGTGTTTCCATGCTCCCATGACATTCTTATTGAATTAGGAATAAGTACATAAACAATGTCAGCAAATATATATCCATATGTATATACATATATTCTATTAAAGGGTTTCTCCACTCATAAAAAAAAATTGGTATTCAGTTTTATTAAAGAACGGGAGGTAAAGGAGCTGTGTCTTACCTCCCGTTCTTCAATAAAACCTGCAGGAGCCGAGAGAGAAGTTTTGGAATCTCTCGCTCCTCCGCTGCGTCCTCTGACAGGTCCCGGGTAAGTTCCAAATCTTCTCTCCTGGCTCCTGAACGTTTTATTCAAGAACAGGAGGTTAGACACAGCTCCTTTACCTCCCGTTCTTCAATAGAACTGAATACCAATTCTTTTTTTTTTTAATTAGTGGAGATACCCTATAATAAAATGTAAATGTTAGCAGCATAACGTATTAAAATATTCATTTTTCCATCATGTTAATCCAAGCTGCCACATTATAAGCACAAAAAAAAGAATTAAAGGCTAAAAACTATTTGTATTCATTTTTAGTCACTGATTTTTGGATGTATTAACTAAAGTAAGACTGGATACATAAAGTCCCCTCTACTTACCTTAGTAATACATCTACATATACCAGCCTATTTGGAAAAATTATAAATGTAATTAAACTTTTTTAATAAATCATTTTTGCATGTAAGGGCGTGTACAACACAGTTCGATTTTTCATGCCAAAATTTTTTTCCGTTGGTCCAATTGGTTGGTCCAAATGATGATGTCAGAAAATCATGTGAAATCTAATTGGCTTTAGTGTCTTCAATATTTCAAATTTCTTTCAGAACAAAAGATGATTCATGTGGTCAGGAAGTGATAAAACAAAAATGGTGTTCCAAAAACATTTATGTTGTAACACTGAAAAAAAATGCATAAAAATACTTATATCCAGTGGTTGCATTAATGTACACACAACTTAACTAATAATTTATGTATGTTAAAGGGACACAAAGTGACCAAAATTACTTGCCTTTATCCTTTCCTATATTTTTTTTATCCCTTTCTGCTTCCTGTGCTCCTTTTTGCCATATCTCCTGTTCAGCTCACTCCCCTCCCAGAAGATGAGACTCAGAGAACAGGAGCATGTGCAGTGGAGAGAAACTGTGTCTCCAAACAGTGAGCTACAATAGCATTAACCCTGTGATTTTGTGTTATAAGGAAAGTGAATAGGCCTTGCCATGAGAAGATAAGCAGCTCTGGGAGCTGTTATCACTTGTTGAATTAAATACAATATTCTTTCAGCTGTGGGAGTTTGAAGGGGAATGTATGTGTGGGATGGGGGGTGCAGTGCTAGATTGGGAATTAGCTCCTGTAGCACAGACTGCACAAACAGCAGAGAACTGCAGGCATAGTAAAGTCTCGTACACATGTACGACCCCTGAGCACGCACACAACGAACAGTCGTTCGCCCGATAATCGCACGTGTGTATACACTCACTCATTTGTTGATCTGCTGTGGCTGGTTGACTTACAATGCACAACCAAACACATACACACATGCGATTATCATCCAAAATGGACTTTCGTCACGCAAGTGCTCTGCACTCTGGCGTCGTTCGTTAGCGTTTACATGTGTACAGATAATGCTCGTTCCTTTCCGTGATATCAATGCGAAATCAACTAGTCATGAAGTGACAGAGAAGTAAACTTTACTTTTATAGAAAGTGTAGATTATTTTAATATGGTCCCTCCCTCCATGCAGTCAATTAAGGTTCTGACTAGAGATGTACTGTGGGTTCTAATACAACCCAGTTTCAAATCAAATCCGAGGGTTTCAAAGTCCAGACCAAACTTTCAGAACTCCCGGAATTTGCGAAACCCGAATTTCCAGAGTTTTCGATTTAGATCCAAAATAGATGATTATCGAAATCGAAAGTAGACAATTTCTGAAAATCAAATGTAGCCTATTTTTGAAAATCGAAACGCGAACTTTCAAAATTTTCGAAAATTTATAAAATTCAAAAATGAATTGAAACTCAACAGTTTCGAACATCTCTAGCTCTGACTGCTGTTCGACCTACTGGGAGGAGGCAGAGGGAGGAGGCAGAGGGAGGAGGCAGAGGGAGGAGGCAGAGGGAGGAGGCAGAGGGAGGAGGCAGAGGGAGGAGGCAGATACCTTTGCCAGAAAGAAACAGAATTTATCATTAAATATCTGACAAACTGGAAACAAAATAGTTGTTAGGGTTGTGGGTAGAGATGGGATCCGGGTCCGACACAAACCCATCTGTTCCAAAATCCGAAAGATCCGGACAGATCCTCTGGATTTCGGGACTTTGAAACAAATTTTCGAAGATTTTCAAATGTACGAAAGCTATTTTCGATAATTTTCCAAAATATCTTCGAAAGTTCAAAAATACGATCGGAGACCACTTTTGAGTTTCCGAACGTATTCTGGAAAATCAAACGGTTGAGGCTATTTCCGATTATTTTCGAAAATAGCCTTGAACATTTGAAAATCTTCGAAAATATGATCGGAAACTCAATCTGTTTTGGGATCTTCAGGATTTTACCGAGATCGGGGAATCCGAAAACAGAACAAAACTATGTAGTTTCACCCATCTCTAGTTGTGGGCAGAACACTGACAAGTCACCATTTTTTTGTTTTAAAGGCTATCTCCACAGGTCCCGGCAGTCTCCCATTCTCTTCAAGGGTATTCCTGCTTTCCCTGGCCTCTTCTTGGCGCAGCTGTCAATCACAGCCATGACAGATGATGTTATATCCAATAAATGATGGCTGCTGACTGGGGTACCATCTCAGTGCGTGTGTGAGATCATACTGGGTGAGTGTCTCCCTTCAGGAAAGTGGGGGAAGACTTAGATTTAGATTTCTATAAGAAATGGGGCAATGCAGAATGATAAACCATTGAACCCCCTTCAATTTAAATGCACAGACTGAAAATAACACAGGGCCTCCTTTACGAACTCCTATAAGATCTCATCGGAATGTGTGTTTTATTAGAGTCAGGCCCTTATTAGACACCACCCTTCTGTATGGCAGTGGATCAGACTTGTCAACTGCATTCACCTCATCCAAGTTCCTGTTTACTGCCTTGTGTTTTATTGGACGTGACCTATTTCTCAAACAGCTATGCTAAATCTCTAACGTTCCTTGCTAATCTTTTCCTTAAGTCTCTAACACCAGGTTTACATCTCCCTCCTAACATGATAAATCCAAATAAATTTCTCACAATCTAATGGCAGCACATGGAGTGTGTGGTACAGCAATACGATTTTTTTTAGACCACATTTCAAGTGACCCATTGAATAATTCTCACTGCGGCCTGGGGCTTTTTTGTATTAAGTAAATTGATTATTAGACGTCCAACAATATCCTTACAAACACTTGTTAATGATGTTCCCTTTACATTTTCGCTGTCTGTATGTACTGATACATAGAGAGGATAATGAACCAGAGGTGTTTCCTGAAAATAACTGATACCTTTTAGATGTAGAGTGTCTGTACCCTGGTGGATACAATGATACAATGGATACAATGATAGAGTTGACCGCAGATGGGGGCCCAGTTACTTTATAATATGTGCACTGCTACACTCGCCAATTATAATATTATTTATATTAATCGGATCCGTATTACAGTAAATGCTGGAAAACAGTCTGACACACCCCATTGCACTTATTAGTATAGAGAAAGACTCCACAGTGTACTGACCCCTTCCAAGGACCCACTGAAAGGCTACATATATGAGCACTTATGCAGTTTTATCACCTCAGGCGATTTTTTACATGGCCGAACTTATCTCCGTTTTATAAATATAATCGAGTGATTACTGCGTCAATAAGCGAAATGGCCATTGTGGAGGTAATGACTTTTGACCGACTGCGATAATGGCAGCTAAAAATGAATGAGCCTTTATAAATATGCCCTCTAGTCACACGGTCATGTTCTAGTTAACTGACTGATGGAGCGGGCCTGTTGTTGCTGGGATTGTTCTGAAAGTATCCATAGACTCATAGAATGTGCCAATTAAGGCCACCTTATGTCAGGTCATTACCTTATAGGGCAACTATAATGAAAAAAATGATTCTGCCTTATCTTAATTCTTAAAGAACTACATGGAAGTAACCCTTACTCCAAGGAGGTGTGTGTGTGTGTTGCTGTATGCCTTCAATCTGGTACTTGATTTGCTCAGGCTCAGAATCCTTCCTCCCTCTCTCAAAAGACACCTCCTTACATCCAAACAGACTTCCATGTGGACAAGCATGCTCAGTAATCCCTACAAGGTGTGTGTGGAAGAGGGAATTTCCCACCATGTAACTCACGCATACCAACTGTCACCATTAGTTGCAGCAAAAGAGTTTATGATAATAAGGCACTTGATTGACAGCTGAACTGCAAGATGGTTCAGATTAGATAGATATTAAAGAAATAAGGGGCAGATCAACAAATAAATATTGCAGTGCTAGTTGGGAAGAATTATAATTTCCATTAATGAGCAATTTTTTCATTTCATTTCAATTTTTCATTTCATAAATCATTTCCACCCAGTCCAGTGCAGTTCCTCATTTTGTTCATTTTATCAGACTGAAAAAAATGATATTGTTATTTTTCTCAGGTTCAGGTACGTTTCTGTCAATAAAAATAAATTCATTTTTTTGGAATGGGAAGAGAAGCCTGAAGGATTTGATTGTCAGTCCCATGTAAAATTGACCAATTTAATTTCCACACCAGCTCTAGCTCCAGAAATAATGAAAAGGTTACACTTGTTTAGATTCAGGTAGGCCTGGGAGTAAATACATATTAAAAGCCTTTGCATTAGAATAGAGTTTGAAATAATTTCCCCAGCATAAAAAGCATTATAGATTAGCACTAGTTTGGTCCTATAATAAATGGCCTAGTATGTCTGTAATAATACAGATACTTTAACATTAGTCCCTTATGTCTACCAGATTAGATTGCAAGCTCTTTTGCATTCTGCCTGTTTCCATGGTTCTCTGTTTGCTTCTCATTTATTTACTGCTCTTACCACTTTGTTTATCCTTTTATTGTATAAATGTACAGGTTTGTATACTGGTGGCATTGCCACATATGTAGAAATAACCATAGCTACATCTTTATGAACAGTTTCATCTGACTCTTAAGAGGTAACAGGATCATTTCATGTGATCAGACTTTTCATAGGACTAACAGGTCATCAATGTAGAGGGCTCAATAAAAGGGTCTAATGAGCGTTGCTGTAAATATCACAAGGATTAGATAGTTCATAGTATCACATTGGGAATGAATATGTGCGTTTGGTTTTAGGCGAGTTTTTTTAATAATAAAATGAATTTAATAAAATCATTTTGCAAATCAGATTGAGAAAGAGAAAGTTAAAGAATCTGGATTTAAATTCCACAAGAGAGCATGCCATACCACTGTTACACGGAGCCTTATTAATGCATGTGACATGTGCGCTGCGAGATTTAAAACTCAACAAAATTGCTATACCATTAAAAAAGTAAATCCAACTGCACTGCAATTTCAGTGGCACCTCCCCTCTACAAATATTCATTCTGCACATGCTCAGTACGTTCCTTAAGCCAGCAGGGAGAATCCAAGCTTGATGCTAACAGTAATAAAAGGAAAATAATGATGTTCCATTCAAAGCCTGCATAGTACTGCTATGTCAAAATATTTGCTCTGACTGCTAGGGAATATTTTCTGTCTGTGACTCATCTATTTTTATCTTTGCTAGATATGGATACAACCTACAGCTTCATTGATTGATCTCAAGGGATGTTTTGAGGGGCAGCACTACTTGACATAAGCCGGACACCCTGTTACCTCCTTCCCTGCTCTCTGAAAGGGCACACAACTCTGCTTGCGGAAGGGATTGCCTGACACACATTTTTTACTTTTAACATGAAAAAAAATCCCTGCTGATCCCAGCTTGCTATGGTTATCATTACAGTCAGCCAATAGAGCTTGCTATGGTTATCTTAGTTATCCAATAGAGCTTGAGAGCTTGCTATGGTTATCATCTCAGTTAGCCAATATAGCTTGCTATAGTTATGATCTCAGTTAGCCAATAGAGATTGCTATCGTTATCATCTCAGTTAGCCAGTAGAACCTGCTATGTTTATCATTTCAGTTAGCCAATAGAGCCTTCTATGTTTATCATTTCAGTTAACCAATGGACAGATGAACAATGTTAATTGTACTAAGATGTACCATAAATATTGTTCGACATTCAATTTGTTTTGTGATTAATGTCGAATGTCGTCCATTATGAGGTTACATTACATTAACATTTAATCGGAACTTCAGAAAACACTACAATCATTTTACCAATCGGCTTAAAAAAACGACTTTCCCGATCGGAATTACGATCGATTTTATGATCACCTGATAAGAATGGGAATATGTAAATTTTTTGGCCAATCGATGGAAATGTCGGATTGTATGTTGCATTGTACATAAAATCAGCCTAATGTATGGTCACCTTTACATACAGTTACAATAGAGTGGGTATAAGTGCTGAAGTGAGACGTATGCAGTGCAAATAAAACAATCATATACTGTGCTGGTTACCAGATAGGTAGGATGTAAGGGTAGATTTATCATATATAGATATATAGATTCCATATACTGTGCTGGTTACCAGATAGGTAGGGTGTAAGGGTAGATTTATCATATATAGATATATAGATATCATATACTGTGCTGGTTACCAGATAGGTAGGATGTAAGGGTAGATTTATCATATATAGATATATAGATATCATATACTGTGCTGGATACCAGATAGGTAGGATGTAAGGGTAGATTTATCATACATAGACATATAGATATCATATACTGTGCTGGTTACCATATAGGTAGGATGTAAGGGTAGATTTATCATATATAGATATCATATACTGTGCTGGTTACCATATAGGTAGGAAGTAAGGGTAGATTTATCATATATAGAAACCATATACTGTGCTGGTTACCAGATAGGTAGGATGTAAGGCTAGATTTATCATATATAGATATATAGATACCATATACTATGCTGGTTACAAGATAGGTAGGATGTAAGGGTAGATTTATCATATATAGATATATAGATATCATATACTGTGCTAGTTACCAGATAGGTAGGATGTAAGGGTAGATTTATCATATATATATATATATATATATATATATATATATAGATATCATATACTGTGCTGATTACCAGATAGGTAGGATGCAAGGGTAGATTTATCATATATAGATATACAGATACCATATACTGTGCTGGTTGCCAGATAGGTAGGATGTAAGGGTAGATTTATCATATATAGATATATAGATATCATATACTGTGCTGGTTACCAGATAGGTAGGATGTAAGGGTAGATTTATCATATATAGATATATAGATATCATATACTGTGCTGGTTACCAGATAGGTAGGATGTAAGGGTAGATTTATCATATATAGATATACAGATACCATATATTGTGCTGGTTACCAGATAGGTAGGATGTAAGGGTAGATTTATACCATATACTGTGCTGGTTACCAGATAGGTAGGATGTAATGGTAATTTATCTATATAAGATAGATAGATACATATACTGTGGCTGGTTCCCAGATGTAGATGTAAGGTAGATTTATCATATATAGATATTAGATATCATATACTGTTCTGGTTACCAGATAGGTAGGATGTAAGGTAGATTCATATATAGATATAGATCCATATTACTGTGCTGGTTACCAGATAGGTAGGATGTAAGGTAATTAGATTTATCATATATAGTATATAGATACCATATACTGTGGCTGGTTACCGATATGTAGGATTGTAAGGGTAATTTTATTATATAGAGATATAATAATCATTACTGTGCTGGTTACCAGATAGGTAGGATTGCAAGGCTAGATTAATCATATATAGATATATAGATATATATAGTGTGCTGATTACCAATAGGTAGGATGTTAAGGCTAGATTTATCATATATAGATATATCTATATATCATATACTGTGCTGGTTACCAGATAGGTAGGATGTAAGGGTAGATTTATCATATATAGATATATAGATACATATACTGTGCTGGTTTACCGATAGGTGAGGATGTAAGGCTAGATTTATCATTATAGATATATAGATACCATATACTGTGCTGGTTACCGATAGGTAGGATGTAAGGCTAGATTTACATATATAGATATATAGATCCATATACTGCGCTGGTTACCGGATGGTAGGATGTAAGGTAGATTTATCATATATAGATATATAGATACCAATACTGTGCTGGTTACCGGATAGGTAGGATGTAAGGCTAGATTTATCATATATAGATATATAGATACCATATACTGTGCTGGTTACCAGATAGGTAGGATGTAAGGGTAGTTTATATATATAGATATATAGATCTCATATACTGTGCTGGTTACCGGTAGGTAGGATGTAAGGGTAGATTTATATATATAGATATTAGATATCATATACTGTGCTGGTTACCAGATAGGTAGGATGCAGGCTAGATTATCATATATAGATATATAGATATCATATAGTGTGCTGATTACCAGATAGGTAGGATGTAAGGCTAGATTTATCATATATGATAGATAAGATATCTCATATACTGTGCTGGTTACCAGATAGGTAGGGATGTAAGGCTAGATTTATCATATATAGATATATAGATACCATATACTGTGCTGGTTACCGGATAGGTAGGATGTAAGGCTAAGATTTATCATATATAGATATATAGATACCAATATACTGTGCTGGTTACCAGTTAGGTAGGATGTAAGGCTAGATTTATCATATATAGATATATACATACCATATACTGTGCTGGTTACCGGATAGGTAGGATGTAAGGTAGATTTATATATATAGATATATAGATACTCATATACTGTGCTGGTTACCAGATAGGTAGGATGCAAGGCAGATTTATCATATATAGATATATAGATATCAATATGTGCTGATTACCATAGGTAGGATGTAAGGCTAGATTTATCATATATAGTATATATATATATCATATACTGTGCTGGTTACCAGATAGGTAGGATGTAAGGGTAGATTTATCATATAGATATATAGATATCATATACTGTGCTGGTTACCATAGGTAGGATGAAGGCTAGATTTATCATATATAGAATATAGATATCATATACTGTGCTGGTTACCAGATAGGTAGGGTGTAAGGCTAGATTTAATATATATAGATATATAGATACCATATACTGTGCTGGTTACCGGATAGGTAGGATGTAAGGCTAGATTATCATATATATATATATAGATACCATATACTGTGCTGGTTACCGATAGGTAGGATGTAAGGCTAGATTATCATATATAGATATATAGATACCATATACTGCGCTGGTTACCGGATAGGTAGGATGTAAAGGTAGATTTTATCATATATAGATATATAGATACCATATACTGTGCTGGTTACCGTATAGGTAGGATGTAAGGGTAGATTTTATCATATATAGATATATAGATACCATATACTGTGCTGGTTACCAGTTAGGTAGGATTTAAGGCTAGATTTATCATATATAGATATTAGATACCATATACTGTGCTGGTTACCAGATAGGTAGGATGTAAGGGTAGTTTTATCATATTAGATTATAGATACATATACTGTGCTGGTTACCATTACCAGATAGGGTGATGTAAGGTAGATTTATCATATATAGATATATAATATCATATCTGTGGCTGGTTACCAGATAGGTAGGATGTAAGGGTAGATTTAACATATATAGATATATAGATACCATATACTGTGCTGGTTACCAGATAGGTAGGATGTAAGGGTAGATTTAACATATATAGATATATAGATACCATATACTGTGCTGGTTACCAGATAGGTAGGATGTAAAAAAAAAAGAGTAGATGGTAGATTTATCATATATAGTATATAGATACCATATACTGTGCTGGTTACCGATAGGTAGGATTGTAAGGGTAGATTTTATATATAAGATATAATATATCATTACTGTGCTGGTTACCAGATAGGTAGGATTGCAAGGCTAGATTAATCATATATAGATATATAGATCACTAATAGTGTGCTGATTACCAATAGGTAGGATGTAAGGCTAGATTTATCATATATAGATATATCTATATATCATATACTGTGCTGGTTACCAGATAGGTAGGATGTAAGGGTAGATTTATCATATATAGATATATAGTATACATATACTGTGCTGGTTACGATAGGTAGGATGTAAGGCTAGATTTATCATTATAGATATATAGATACCATATACTGTGCTGGTTACCGATAGGTGGATGTAAGGTAGATTTACATATATAGATATATAGATCCATATACTGCGCTGGTTACCGGATGGTAGGGTAAAGGTAGATTTATCATATATAGATATATAGATACCAATACTGTGCTGGTTACCGGATAGGTAGGATGTAAGGCTAGATTTATCATATATAGATATATAGATACCATAACTGTGCTGGTTACCAGATAGGTAGGATGTAAGGGTAGTTTTATATATAGATATATAGATCTCATATACTGTGCTGGTTACCGGATAGGTAGGATGTAAGGGTAGATTTATATATATAGATATTAGATATCATATACTGTGCTGGTTACCAGATAGGTAGGATGCAGGCTGATTATCATATATAGATATATAGATATCATATAGTGTGCTGATTACCAGATAGGTAGGATGTAAGGGCTGATTTATCATTATATAGATAGATGATATCTCATATACTGTGCTGGTTACCAGATAGGTAGGATGTAAGGCTAGATTTATCATATATAGATATATAGATACCATATACTGTGCTGGTTACCGGATAGGTAGGATGTAAGGCTAGATTTATCATATATAGATATATAGATACCATATACTGTGCTGGTTACCAGTTAGGTAGGATGTAAGGCTAGATTTATCATATATAGATATATACATACCATATACTGTGCTGGTTACCGGATAGGTAGGATGTAAGGGTAGATTTATTATATATAGATATATAGATATCATATACTGTGCTGGTTACCAGATAGGTAGGATGCAAGGCTAGATTTATCATATATAGATATATAGATATCATATAGTGTGCTGATTACCAGATAGGTAGGATGTAAGGCTAGATTTATCATATATAGTATATATATATATCATATACTGTGCTGGTTACCAGATAGGTAGGATGTAAGGGTAGATTTATCATATAGATATATAGATATCATATACTGTGCTGGTTACCATAGGTAGGAGTGCAAGGCTAGATTTATCATATATAGATATATAGATATCATATACTGTGCTGGTTACCAGTAGGTAGGGTGTAAGGCTAGATTTATCATATATAGATATATAGATACCATATACTGTGCTGGTTACCGGATAGGTAGGATGTAAGGCTAGATTATCATATATAATATATAATACCATATACTGTGCTGGTTACCGATAGGTAGGATGTAAGGCTAGATTATCATATATAGATATATAGTACCATATACTGCGCTGGTTACCGGATAGGTAGGGTGTAAGGTAGATTTATCATATATAGATATATAGATACCATATACTGTCTGGTTACCGTATAGGTAGGATGTAAGGGTAGTTTTATCATATATAGATATATAGATACCATATACTGTGCTGGTTACCAGTTAGGTAGGATTTAAGGCTAGATTTATCATATATAGATATTAGATACCATATACTGTCTGGTTACCAGATAGGTAGGATGTAAGGGTAGTTTTATCATATTAGATATATAGATACATATACTGTGCTGGTTACCATTACCAGATAGGTGATGTAAGGTAGATTTATCATATATAGATATATAGATATCATATACTGTGCTGGTTACCAGATAGGTAGGATGTAAGGCTAGATTTATCATATATAGAATCCCATATACTATATGTGCTGGTTACCAGATAGGTGAGGATGTAAGGCTAGATTTAACATATATAGATATATAGATACCATATACTGTGCTGGTTACCAGATAGGTTAGGATGTAAGGGTAGATTTATCTATATATAATATATATATACATATACTGTGCTGGTTACCAGATAGGTAGGATGTAAGGTAGATTTATCATATATAGAGATTATAGATATCATATACTGTGCTGGTTACCAGATAGGTAGGATGTAAGGGTAGATTTATCATATAGATATATAGATACATATACTGTGCTGGTAACCAGATAGGTAGGATGTAAGGTAGATTTATCATATATAGATATATAGATACCATTACTGTTGCTGGTTACCAGATAGGTAGGATGTAAGGGTAGATTTATCATATATAGATATATAGATCCCATTACTGGTCTGGTTACCAGATAGGTAGGATGTAAGGGTAGATTTATCATATATATATATAGATATCATTACGTGCTGGTTACCAGATAGGTAGGATGTAAGGCTAGATTTAAACCTGCTAATAGAAGTTTCTTGACATAGAGAGAGGGGAATAGAATTCCAGAGGATGGGATCCACAAGAGAGAAAGGTTTAAGGCGAGAAGAAGCAGTCCGAGTGCGGGGCCTGTACAGGAGCTGGTTCTGCGAGGGGAATAAGGAAGACCAGTAAGTAGTAGGTTGCAATAGTCCAGGCGCGATAGAATGAGAGCATGCATAAGCATTGCGGTGGTCAGGAGAGAAAGGAACCTGCAAATTTTGGCTATATTGCGAAGGAAAAAGCATCAAGTTTTCGCAACACAGTTAATGTGGTTAGAAAAGGAGAGAGAGGAGTCAATAATTACCCCTAGGCAGCGTGCCGATTGGATAGGGAAAATGGGGGTATTGTCAACAGAGATGGAGGAAGATGGGACAGGACCAGGTTTAGTTTTAGAAAGATTTAATTTGAGGTAGCGTTGAGACATCCAGGAGGAGATGGCAAGGAGGCAGTCGGAGACATGTGATTGGATGTCAGGAGTAGTATGACAAGTAGATTTGTGTATCGTCTGCATATAAATGATACTTGAAGCCAAAAGAGTTAATGACATCTCCCAAGGAGATAGTGTAGAGGGAGAACAATAAGGGTCCAAGTACAGACCCCTGCAGTACAGATACAGATACAGAGTAAGTTTGTTCAGAGAGATAGGATAGAAACCAGGATGGCTGCCCCCTTCCTCAGGGGGCACGTTTATTACCCCCCGAAATATTGTGAGATGTCGTGTGGTCTGTATTAATAAATGTATTATTGGAGTGCCACCCTTGCCATTCGTTATTCCTGTAAAATATATCCATTAAGGGTTGGATTACTCTGAGGAGTGAGCACCCACACTTGGTGTGAGTGCAGAGGACTCTGTATTATTCTGTAGAAACCAGGATGCTACTTCATTCCAAATGCTCAAAGAGGGAAGTATCTGCATTAGGAGGAAATGATCGACTGTGTCGAAAGCAGAGGAGAGGTCAAGGAGCATAAGAATAGAAAAGTGACCATTGGCCTTTGCAACCTGCAGATCATTCATAACCTTACACAGAGTCATCTCAGTAAAATGCGCAGGACGGATCCAGATTGCAAAGGATCCAATAGGTTATGAGCATGAAGGTAGATAGTGATACGGGAGTATCAGTTAGCCAATAGAGCTTGCTATGGCTATCTTAATTAGCCAATAGAGATTGCTATGGTTATCATCTTAGTTAGCCAATTAGAGCTTGCTATGGTTATCTTAGTTAGCCAATATAGCTTGCTATGGTTATCATCATAGTTAGCCAATAGAGCTTGCTATGGATATCTTAGTTAGCCAATAGAGACTGCTTTGGTTATCATCTCAGTTAGACAATAGAGCTTGATATGGTGATCATCTCAGTTAGCCAGTAGAGCTTGCTATGGTTATCTTAGTTAGCCAATAGAGACTGCTATGGATATCTTAGTTAGCCAATAGAGACTGCTATGGTTATCATCTCAGTTAGACAATAGAGATTGATATGGTGATCATCTCAGTTAGACAATAGAGCTTGCTATGGATATCTTAGTTAGCCAATAGAGACTGCTATGGTTATCTTAGTTAGCCAATAGAGCTTGCATGGTTATCACCTCAGTTAGCCAATAGATCTTGCTATGGTTATCATCTCAGTTAGCCAATAAAGACATCACATTTGTAGTTTCATCTTAAAAGTATTATCCTGTTACATCTTTAATTGCACCATTTAGGCGCAGTTAAGGATAATAAAAGATTTAATCTGCACTTACCATAATCTGAATTAAATCGAGAGCATCCGTGATCCAACCTTCTCATTCTTCCATTTCTCGAGGGATGAAAACATTTCTAAATGCCTGAAATAATATCTGGTATTGGGAACTGCTAGTTTAATCAATGTTTTCAATATTTGGAGGATTAGGGACACATGGATTAAGAGTTCTCTTTCTGTTAGCTCACATCATTTTATTGTCTACATAATAGAAAAAAAATCAAGGTTCTCACTGGTAATGGATCAGAATTAAGTACAAACTTTATTCCGTATAAAGATAATACAATACAAACATCATGGGCGTCCACAGAAAATTTTCCGGGGGGGGGGGGGGGGGGGGGGGTCTGGCAAAAGGGAATAATAACCACTGTGGGCGTGGCCTTGTGGGGGGTATATTTTGGAAATTTTTATATAATATTAAAAAATATAAATATAGAATAATATAATAAACAGATTAACAGAAATAGATAAAGAGATATGAATAGATATACAGGCACAGAGAGACAGACAAAGATATAAAAAGATAGACATAAAGAGACAAACATAAAGATATTGATAGAGAGAAATACAGGCAGATATTTACAAATAGAGTGCTAGACATACGCATATACAGGTAGATAGATCAATAGGTAAATTATTGATACAGGTACCGCAAACTGGGGATTATTGATACAGGAACAGCAAACTGGGATTATTGATACAGGAACAGCAAACTGGGGATTATTGATACAGGTACAGCAAACTGTGGATTATTGATACAGGTACAGCAAACTGGGGATTATTGATACAGGTACAGCAAACTGGGGGTTATTGATACAGGTACAGCAAACTGGGGGTTATTGATACAGGTACAGCAAACTGGGGGTTATTGATAGAGGTACAGCAAACTGGGGATTATTGATACAGGTACAGCAAACTGGGGGTTATTGATAGAGGTACAGCAAACTAGGGGTTACAGATACAGGTACAGCAAACTGGGGGTTATTGATACAGGTACAGCAAACTGGGGGTTATTGATACAGGTACAGCAAACTGTGGATTATTGATACAGGTACAGCAAACTGGGGGTTATTGATAGAGGTACAGCAAACTGGGGGTTATAGATACAGGTACAGCAAACTGGGCGTTATTGATACAGGTACAGCAAACTGGGGGTTATTGATACAGGTACAGCAAACTGGGGGTTATTGATACAGGTACAGCAAACTGGGGATTATTGATACAGGTACAGCAAACTGGGGGTTATTAATACATGTACAGCAAACTGTTTTTTTTTGATACAGGTACAGCAAACTGGGGGTTATTGATACAGGTACAGCAAACTGGGGATTATCGATACAGGTACAGCAAACTGGGGGTTATTGGTACAGGTACAGCAAACTGGGGATTATTGATACAGGTACAGCAAACTGGGATTGTTGATACAGGCGCAGCATTTTGGGGTTATTGATCCAGGTACATTATACTAGGATTATTAATATGAGATTTTTTGATACAGGTACGCCATACTGGTATTATTGATACAGGTACATCATACTGGGATCACTGATACATTTACATCATACTGGGATTACGGATACATGTAAATCATACTGGGATTACTGATACATGTACATCATACTGGGATAACTGATACATGTACATCATACTGGGGTTACTGATACATGTATATCATACTGGGATTACTGATACATGTATATCATACTGGGATTACTGATACATGTATATCATACTGGGATTACTGATACATGTACATCATACTGGGATTACTGATACATGTACATCATACTGGGATTACTGATACATGTACATCATACTGGGGTTACTGATAAATGTACATCATACTGGGGTTACTGATACATGTACATCATACTGGGTCATACTGGGATTACTGATACATGTACATCATACTGGGTCATACTGGGATTACTGATACATGTACATCATACTGGGATAACTGATACATTTACATCATACTGGGATTACTGATACATATACATCATACTGGGATAACTGATACATTTACATCATACTGGGATTATTGATACATGTACATCATACTGGTTTATTGATACAGGTACAGTAAACTGGGGAGTTATTGGTACAGGTACAGCAAACTGGGGGTTATTGATACAGGTACAGCAAACTGGGGATTATTGATACAGGTACAGATGCAGGGAGTTGTTAGTTATTGAAACACCTAGACAGCAAGAGGTTGGGTATCCCTGTTCTAGGTCTATTCAGGTCTATTTGTAAATGCAGGTTTTTAAGGCTTTTTTCCAAATCATGTCTGGTGCTTTTTGCAGCAGGGAATGCGCAGGCTGTGAAGATGTCTTACAGGAACCTTCCTTAATGATGTTTCTTTCTGATCTTGCCATAGAGATTTTCCCAGTATCTTCCAGCGTGATTAATGGGGAATGTCATGGAACGGACAGCTCATCTTCCTGTGCATCTTGCCAATTCATAGCTCCCAAATGAAGAATAATATACAATGAAATTCTTTTCTTTATTCTGTTGCCTGCTGCCCCCTCTGATATTTACCCTCATACTCGCTAGCACTGGAACAATACAGGGTCTATTCTGTCTAGTGCTGGCCTTGCTCATTCATATACATCAGAGGTGTCCAACGTGTGCAATGCAGCCAGGGAAGCTGGGATTTCACCAGGGGCGTAACTAGAGGGGAGCAGGGGGAGCAACCGCAGGGGGCCCAGGAGCCAAGGGGCCCCATCTTCTTAATTTTCCTATGACCGTATAGCCTCTCTCAACATAACACTGTGTATAAAGCACAGATAGGGGCCCCATCATAGTTTTGCTGGGGGGCCCAGTGATTCCTAGTTCTGCCACTGGATTTCACCATTTCCGAAATGACTCGACAGATTTTCTTATTTTGCTTTTCTTAACGGCTCATTTTACAAACCTTTAAAGGAATGTCCACCCCCAAATAAATTTGTATATGGGTAATCACACGTCCCTCCACTCCCCTCCCAAACTGGACCTTGCAAGGGTTAAATATTTCTGGGAGGCTTGCAAATCGTTCGATTTCGGTAAACCGTTGATTTATGGTTCTATTTTCGGTCACCATCAGAAGTATCGTTCGGTAAACCTTGAATTGGCCGTAACCCTCTAAGTAGCTTGTGCAATACCCGACAATTGCCCGATCGTGTTTAAGAATTGTTTTAGCAGGTTTTGATAATAGTGACTTGTTCCCCAGACCATTTCCCAGGTGCCACAGCCATTTACAGTAAGTTACCATTGTTAGTTTATCTGTAAATCACCCGGACTTTTCGAACTATCACTCCACCATAGACTATAATGGGTCCGAATTCAAACTTTTACTGAAGTTCAAAAGTTCGAAAACAGACCGAACTTTATAGTTTGTCCATCTCTACTTATCATCGTATAAAACGACAATTCTGCTCATCTCTACCTCGCTCCTTATCTTCTTTCCTACGATTGTACCCAGGGTAGGTGCGTAACTACCAGGGGGCAGGGGAGCAACTGCAGGGGGAGCAACCACAGGGGGCCTGGGAGCCAAGAGGCACCCATCTTCTAATTTTTCCTATGACAGATACAGCCTCCTCTCAGAAAGCCACTGTGGATGAAGCAGGGATGGGGCCCTATCATAGTTGCTGGGGGGGCCAGTGATTCCTAGTTCAACATGACCCATGTGAGGACTTTAACCGCTAGGTCCTCGCCTCTGGGATCTTTTTAGTTTCTTTACTCACCTTAAGTTTCCACTACAGTGCTGCAATTTTTAAATCAGAATCTCATGCGATATTCACAATTCTGATTGCTTGTGCTCCAATAACGGATCTGGTGCAGCGCAAACCGTGTGGCCTGCCACATGCAAAGCACTAGAATGCAATTCTCATGTGCCAGCAAATCAAAAAACACGATTGTGAAAGCCGGAACATAATTATTGTCTCACAGTTTGACAATCATTAAGGGATGGTTAAAGAAATACAGTAAACCAGTAAATAAAGAAAACATCTGGAGAGGTCTAGACATAGAGCACTATGGAAGGTTGGGTACAGTAAATAGATGGTAATAAGTACAGTATGTTTTATTTAAAGTTTTGTTTAAAATCCATAGGTAAGTGCTAATAGAATATAAAGGATAAGTTCATTTACATGTTTTTGGGTCATCCCTTATCCCTTATATATATTCTATAAATACATTTATATTTTTACGGAGATTGCATTGAGTACAAAGTATAGTAACTACTACCTACTACTGAATTACAAAACAAATGTATACAAATAATAAAGTAAACTTACTTTACTGGACACCCCTAAGTTTGAATGAAAACTCAAAATGATAGGTCTAGCCACACCCCCGGATTTCTACAGGGTCTCTAAAGGAAGTAGACTCTAAAGGAGAGTGGAATTTTACTAAACATCCAATGAGAGGTTCTGATCTTACACCGTTAGCAAATCAAAAAATTCTCTTAGGCACTGTCCAGGACAAGAAGAAGTGTAAGGAAGTTCCTGTATTATACCCAGTTTTGTGCTGTTTGTCAAACATGTCTTAGCCAATTATAAAATTCTTTAGACTCTCACTTTTACTCCCCTCCCCTCTCCATAGAAAATAATTACAGACACCACTTCCTGTCTAGCACAAAGAAACTGGATTGTCTCATTACTAAGTAATGAGACAATCCAGTTTCTTTGTGCTAGACAGGAAGTGGTGTCTGTAAATGATTAAATGACTTTGCAAGTCTTTGAAACTACCCAGCATTCTTAGAGAAATGGACAGTTTTCCCATTTATTGCACTATTGATATAATAATAACTGTGAGGCTGTGGGGTACCTTCTGTTATAAGAAGGCTCTACTTCGTTTTATACTCTGTGGCGAGCTTTTAGCTCTTTATCCAAACCTTCCATAACTTGTAAAGCTAATCACTATCCTGTGTCCACACATAGGGGCAAGTGAGGGCGCTTGCCCCCCCCTGAATTTCTCTCTTAAAAAAGTGAAATACTGTGCACTGCCCAATCTTCTGCTGGCCCTTTAATGAAAGGCAGAGGGAGAGTCTCAGCCAATCGCAAGTGTTACCAAAATCAGAGTGAGCAGGAGATTTAGACTCTGTGCTTGACTCTGTAAATCACTGCTCTGCTGATCCAATCGAATATCCAATATCAATAACCCCAGTATGATGTACATGTATCAGTAATCCCATTATAATGTACATATATCAGTAACCCCAGTATGATGTACATGTATCAGTAATCCCAGTATGATGTACATATATCTGTAACCCCAGTATGATGTACATGTATCAGTAATCCCAGTATGATATACATGTATCAGTAACCCCAGATGATGTACATGTATCAGTAATCCAGTATGATGTACATGTATCGTAATCCCAGTATGGTAATGTATCAGTAATCCCAGTATGATGTACATGTATCAGTAATCCCAATATAGTATACATGTATCAGAACCCAGTATGATGTACATGTATCAGTAATCCAAGTATAATGTACATGTATCAGTTATCCCAGTATGATGTACATGTATCAATAATCCCAGTATGATGTAAATGTATCAGTAATCCCAGTATGATGTACATGTATCAGTAATCCCAGTATGACCCAGTATGATGTACATGTATCAGTAACCCCAGTATGATGTACATTTATCAGTAATCCCAGTATGACCCAGTATGATGACATGTATCAGTAATCCCAGTATGACCCAGTATGATGTACATTTATCAGTAATCCCAGTATGATGTACATGTATCAGTAACCCCAGTATGAGTTACATGTATCAGTAATCCCAGTATGATGTACATGTATCAGTAATCCCAGATGATTACATGTATCAGTAACCCCAGTATGATGTACATGTATCAGTAATCCCAGTATAATGTACATGTATCAGTATATCCAGTATAATGTACATGTATCAGTAATCCCAGTATGATGTAAATTATCAGTAATCCAGTATGATGTACATGTATCAGTACCCAGTATAATGTACATGTATTAGTTATCCCAGTATGATGTACATGTATCAATAATCCCAGTATGATGTAAATGTATCAGTAATCCCAGTATGATGTACATGTATCAGTAATCCCAGTATGATGTACATGTATCAGTAATCCCAGTATGATGTACATGTATCAGTAATCCCAGTATGTAATGTATCAGTAACCCCAGTATGATGTACATTTATCAGTAATCCCAGTTGATGTACATGTATCAGTAATCCCAGTATGATATACATGTATCAGTAACCCCAGTATGATGTACATGTATCAGTAATCCCAGTATAATGTACATGTATTAGTTATCCCAGTATGATGTACATGTATCAATAATCCCAGTATGATGTAAATGTATCAGTAATCCCAGTATGATGTACATGTATACAGTAATCCCAGTATGATGTACATTTATCAGTAATCCCAGTATGATGTACATGTATCAGTAATCCCAGTATAATGTACATGTATTAGTTATCCCAGTATGAAGTACATGTATCAATAATCCCAGTATGATGTAAATGTATCAGTAATCCCAGTATGATGTTCATGTATCAGTAATCCCAGTATGATGTACATTTATCAGTAATCCCAGTATGATGTACATGTATCAGTAACCCCAGTATGATGTACATGTATCAGTAATCCCAGTATGATGTACATTTATCAGTAATCCCAGTATGATGTACATTTATCAGTAATCCCAGTATGATGTACATGTATCAGTAATCCCAGTATGATATACATGTATCAGTAACCCCAGTATGATGTACATTTATCAGTAATCCCAGTATGTGTACATGTATCAGTAATCCCGTATGATGTACATTATCAGTAACCCAGTATGTGTACATGTATCAGTAATCCCAGTATGATTACATGTATCAGTAATCCCAGATTGATGTACAGTATCAGTAATCCCAGTATGATGTACATGTATCAGAACCCCAGTATGATGTACATTATCAGTAATCCCAGTATGTGTAATGTATCAGTAACCCCAGTATGATGTACATGTATCAGTAATCCCAGTATGATGTACATGTATCAGTATCCCAGTATGATGTAAATGTATCAGTGATCCCTATATGATGTACCTGTATCAATAATACCAGTATGAAGTACCTGTATCAAAAAATCCCATATTAATAATCCTAGTATAATGTACCTGGATCAATAACCCCAAAATGCTGCGCCTGTATCAACAATCCCAGTTTGCTGTACCTGTATCAATAATCCCCAGTTTGCTGTACCTGTACCAATAACCCCCAGTTTGCTGTACCTGTATCGATAATCCCCAGTTTGCTGTACCTGTATCAATAACCCCCAGTTTGCTGTACCTGTATCGATAATCCCCAGTTTGCTGTACCTGTATCAATAATCCCCAGTTTGCTGTACCTGTATCGATAATCCCCAGTTTGCTGTACCTGTATCAATAACCCCCAGTTTGCTGTACCTGTATCGATAATCCCCAGTTTGCTGTACCTGTACCAATAACCCCCAGTTTGCTGTACCTGTATCAATAACTCCCAGTTTGCGTTACCTGTATCGATAATCCCCAGTTTGCTGTACCTGTATCAATAACCCCCAGTTTGCTGTACCTGTATCAATAACCCCCAGTTTGCTGTACCTGTATCGATAATCCCCAGTTGCTGCGACTGTATCAATAACCCCAGTTTGCTGTACCTGTACAATAACCCCCGTTGCTGTACCTGATCAATAACCCCAGTTTTGTACCTGTATCGATAATCCCCAGTTTGCTGTACCTGTATCAATAACCCCCAGTTTGCTGTACCTGTATCAATAACTCCCAGTTTGCTGTACCTGTATCAAAAAAACCCAGTTTGCTGTACCTGTATCAATAATCCCCAGTTTGCTGTACCTGTACCAATAACCCCCAGTTTGCTGTACCTGTATCAATAATCCCCAGTTTGCTGTACCTGTATCATAGCCCCCAGTTTGCTGTAATAGTATCAGTAATCCCAGTATGATGTACATGTATCAGTTATCCCCGTATGATGTACATGTATAGTAATCCAGTAGATGTACATGTTCAGTAATCCCAGTATGATATTACATGTATCAGTAATCCCAGTATGACCCAGTATGATGTACATATCAGTAACCCCAGTATGATGTCATTTATCAGTAATCCCAGTATGACCCGTAGATGTACATGTATCAGTATCCCAGTAGCCCAGTATGATGTACATTTATCAGTAATCCCAGTATGATGTACATGTATCAGTAACCCCAGTATGATGTACATGTATCGTAATCCCAGTATGATGTACTGTATCGTAATCCCAGTATGATATATGTTCAGTAACCCCAGTAAGATGTACATGTATCAGTAATCCCAGTATAATGTACATGTATCAGTTATACCCAGTATAATGTACATGAATTAGTTATCCCGTATGATGTACATGTATCAATAATCCCAGTATGATGTAAATGTATCAGTAATCCCAGTATGATGTACATGTATCAGTAACCCCAGTATAATGTACATGTATCAGTAATCCCAGTATAATGTACATGTATTAGTTATCCCAGTATGATGTACATGTATCAATAATCCCAGTATGATGTAAATGTATCAGTAATCCCAGTATGATGTACATGTATCAGTAATCCCAGTATGATGTACATGTATCAGTAATCCCAGTATGATGTACATTTATCAGTAATCCCAGTTGATGATGTACATGTATCAGTAACCCCAGTATGATGTACATTTATCAGTATCCAGTATGATGTAAAGTATCAGTAATCCCAGTATGATATACATGATCAGTAACCCCAGTATGATGTACATGTATCGTAATCCCAGTATAATGTACATGTATTAGTTATCCAGTATTGATGTACATGTATCAATAATCCCAGTATGATGTAAATGTATCAGTAATCCAGTATGATGTACATGTATCAGTAATCCCAGTATGATGTACATTTATCAGTAACCCAGTATGATGTACATGATCGTAATCCCAGTATAATGTACATGTATTAGTTATCCCAGTATGATGTACATGTATCAATAATCCCAGTATGATGTACATGTATCAGTAATCCCAGTATGATGTACATGTATCAGTAATCCCAGTATGATGTACATGTATCAGTAATCCCAGTATGATGTACATGTATCAGTAACCCAGTATGATGTACAGTATCAGTAATCCCAGTATGATGTACATGTATCAGTAATCCCAGTATGATGTACATGTATCAGTAATCCCAGTATGATGTACAGTATCAGTAATCCCAGTATGATTACAGATCAGAACCCAGTATGATGTACATTTATCAGTAATCCCAGTATGATGACATGTATCAGTAACCCCAGTATGTGTAATGTATCAGTAATCCCAGTATGATTACATGTATCATAATCCCAGTATGATGTACATGTATCAGTAACCCCAGTATGATGTACATTTATAGTAATCCCAGTAGATGTAAGCTCAGTAACCCCGATAGATGTACATGTATCAGTAATCCCAGTATGATGTACATGTTCAGATACAGTATGATGTAAATGTATCAGTGATCCCTATATGATGTACCGTATCAATAATACCAGTATGAAGTACCTGTATCAAAAAATCCCATATTAATAATCCTAGTATAATGTACTGGATCAATAACCCCAAAATGCTGCGCCTGTATCAACAATCCAGTTTGCTGTACCTGTATCAATAATCCCCAGTTTGCTGTACCTGTACCAATAACCCCAGTTTGCTGTACCTGTATCGATAATCCCCAGTTTGCTGTACCTGTATCAATAACCCCAGTTTGCTGTACCTGTATCGATAATCCCCAGTTTGCTGTACCTGTACCAATAACCCCAGTTTGCTGTACCTGTATCGATAACCCCAGTTGCTGTACATGTAAAAACCCCAGTTTGCTGTACCTGTATCGATAATCCCCAGTTTGCTGTACCTGTATCAATAACCCCAGTTTGCTGTACCTGTATCGATAATCCCCAGTTTGCTGTACCTGTATCAATAATCCCCAGTTTGCTGTACCTGTATAGATAATCCCCCAGTTTGCTGTACCTGTATCAATAACCCCCAGTTTGCTGTACCTGTATCAATATCCCCAGTTTGCTGTACCGTGTACCAATAACCCCCAGTTTGCTGTACCTGTATCAATAACTCCCAGTTTGCGTTACCTGTATTGATAATCCCAGTTTGCTGTACCTGTATCAATAACCCCCAGTTGCTGTACCTGTATCAATACCCCCAGTTTGCTGTACCTGTATCGATAATCCCCAGTTTGCTTGTACCTGTATCAATAACCCCAGTTGCTGTACCTGTCCAATAAACCCCAGTTTGCTGTACCTGTATCATAACCCCCAGTTTGCTGTACCTGTACGATAATCCCCAGTTTGCTGTACTGTATCATAACCCCCAGTTTGCTGTACCTGTATCAATAACTCCCAGTTTGCTGTACCTGTATCAAAAAAACACAGTGCTTTACCTGTATAATATCCCAGTTTGCTGTACCTGTACCAATAACCCCAGTTTCGCTGTACCTGTATCAATAATCCCCAGTTTGCTGTACCTGTATCAATAACCCCCAGTTTGCTGTACATGTATCAGTAATCCCAGTATGATGTACATGTATCAGTTATCCCAGTATGATGTACATGTATCAGTAATCCCAGTATGATATACATGTATCAGTAATCCCAGTATGACCCAGTATGATGTACATGTATCAGTAACCCCAGTATGATGTACATTTATCAGTAATCCCGATGACCCAGTATGAGTACATGTATCAGTAATCCAGTATGACCCAGTATGATGTACATTTATCAGTAATCCCAGTATGATGTAAATGTATCAGTAACCCCAGTATGATGTACATGTATCAGTAATCCCAGTATGATGTACATGTATCAGTATCCAGTAGATATACATGTATCAGTAACCCCAGTATGATGTACATGTATCAGTAATCCCGTATAATGTACATGTATCAGTTATCCCAGTATAATGTACATGTATTAGTATCCCAGTATGATGTACATGTATCAATAATCCCAGTATGATGTAAATGTATCAGTAATCCCAGTATGATGTACATGTATCAGTAACCCCAGTATAATGTACATGTATCAGTAATCCCAGTATAATGTACATGTATTAGTTATCCCAGATGATGTACATGTATCAATATCCCAGTATGATGTAAATGTATCAGTAATCCCAGTATGAGTACATGTATCAGTAATCCCCAGTATGATGTACAGATCAGTAATCCCAGTATGAGGACATTTATCAGTAATCCAGTATGATGTAACATGTATCAGTAACCCCAGTATGATGTACATTTATCAGTAATCCCAGTATGATGTACATGTATCAGTAATCCAGTATGATATACATGTATCAGTAACCCCAGTATGATGTACATGTATCAGTAATCCAGTATAATGTACCTGTATTGTTATCCCAGTATGATGTACATGTATCATAATCCCAGTATGATGTAAATGATCAGTAATCCCAGTATGATGTACATGTATCAGTATCCCAGTATGATGTACATTATTATCAGTAATCCCAGATATGATGTACATGTATCAGTAATCCCAGTATAATGTACATGTATTAGTTATCCCAGTATGATGTACATGTATCAATAATCCCAGTCCATGATGTAAATGTATCAGTTATCCCAGTATGTGTACATGTATCAGTAATCCCAGTATGATATACATGTATCAGTAATCCAGTAGGCCCAGTATGATGTACATGTATCAGTAACCCCAGTATGATGTACTTATCAGTAATCCAGTAGACCCAGTATGATGTACATGTATCAGTAATCCCAGTATGACCCAGTATGATGTACATTATCAGTAATCCCAGTATGATGTACATGTATCAGTAACCCAGTATGATGTTACATGTATCAGTAATCCCAGTATGATGTACCATGTATCAGTAATCCCAGATTGATATACATGTATCAGTAACCCCAGTATGATGTACATGTATCAGTAATCCCGTATAATGTACATGTATCAGTTATCCCAGATAATGTACATCGTATTAGATTATCCCAGTTGATGTACATGTATCAATAATCCCAGTATGATGTAATGTTCAGTAATCCAGTATGATGTACATGTATCAGTAACCCCAGTAGAATGTACATGTATCAGTAATCCCAGTATAATGTACATGTATTAGTATCCCAGTATGATGTACATGTATCAATAATCCCAGTATGATGTAAATGTATCAGTAATCCCAGTATGATGTACATGTATCAGTAATCCCAGTATGATGTACATGTATCGTAATCCCAGTATGATGGACATTTATCAGTAATCCCAGTATGATGTACAAGTATTCAGTAACCCCCAGTGATGTACATTTATCAGTAATCCCAGTATGATGTACATGTATCAGTAATCCCAGTATGATTACATGTATCAGTAACCCCAGTATGATGTACATGTATCAGTAATCCCAGTATAAATGTACATGTATAGTATCCCAGTATGATGTACATGTATCAATAATCCAGTATGATGTAAATGTATCAGTAATCCCAGTATGATGGTACATGTATCAGTTATCCCAGTATGATGTACATTTATCAGTAATCCCAGTATGATGTACATGTATCAGTAATCCAGTATAATGTACAAGTATTAGTTATCCAGTATGATGTACATGTATCAATAATCCCAGTATGATGTAATGTATCAGTAATCCCGTATGATGTCAGTCTCAGTAATCCCAGTATGATGTACATTTATCAGTAATCCAGTATGATGTTACATGTATCAGTAAACCCCAGTATGGTAAAGTATCAGTAATCCCAGTTGATGTACATTTATCAGTAATCCAGTATGATGTACATTATCAGTAATCCCAGTATGATGTACATGTATCAGTAATCCCAGTATGATATACATGTATCAGTAACCCCAGTATGATGTACATTTTCAGTAATCCCAGTATGATGTACATGGATCAGTAACCCCAGTATGATGTACATGTATCAGTAATCCCCGTAGTTACATGTATCAGTAATCCCAGTATGAGACATGTATCAGTAACCCCAGTATGATGTACATTATCAGTAATCCCAGTATGATGTACATGTTTCAGTAACCCCAGTATGATGTACATGTATCAGTAATCCCAGTATGTGTACATGTATCAGTAATCCCAGTATGATGTAAATGTATCAGTGATCCCTATATGATGTACTGTATCAATAATACCAGTATGAAGTACCTGTATCAAAAAATCCCATATTAATAATCCTAGTATAATGTACCTGGATCAATAACCCCAAAAGCTGGCCTGTATCAACAATCCCGTTTGCTGTACCTGTACAATAATCCCCAGTTTGCTGTACCTGTACCAATAACCCCCAGTTTGCTGTACCTGTATCGATAATCCCAGTTGCTGTACCTGTATCAATAACCCCCAGTTTGCTGTACTGTATCGATAATCCCCAGTTTGCTGTACCTGTATCAATAATCCCCAGTTTGCTGTACCTGTATCGATAATCCCATTTTGCTGTACCTGTATCAATAACCCCCAGTTTGCTGTACTGTATCGATAATCCCCAGTTTGCGACCTGTACAATAACCCCCAGTTTGCTGTACCTGTATCAATAACTCCAGTTTGCTGTAACTGTATCGATAATCCCCAGTTGCTGTACCTGTATCAATAACCCCCAGTTTGCTGTACCTGTATCAATAACCAGTTGCTGTACCTTATCAATAAACCCCAGTTTGCTGTACTGTAACTAATCCCCAGTTGCTGTACCTGATCAATAACCCCAGTTTGCTGTACCTGTCCAATAACCCCATTGCTGTACCTGATCAATAACCCCCAGTTTGCTGTACTGTATCGATAATCCCCCGTTTGTGTACCTGTATCAATAACCCCCAGTTTGCTGTACCTGTATCATAACTCCCAGTTTGCGTACCTGTATCAAAAAACCCAGTTTGCTGTACCTGTATAATAATCCCAGTTGCTGTACCTGTACCAATAACCCCCAGTTTGCTGTACCTGTATCAATAATCCCAGTTTGCTGTACCGATCAATAACCCCCAGTTTGCTGTACATGTATCAGTAATCCCAGTATGATGTACATGTATCAGTTATCCCAGTATGATGTACATGTATCAGTAATCCCAGTATGATATACATGTATCAGTAACCCCAGTATGATGTACATTTATCAGTATCCAGTATGATGTACATGTATCAGTAATCCCAGTATGATATACATGTATCAGTAACCCCAGTATGATGTACATTTATCAGTAACCCCAGTATGATGTACATGTATCAGTAACCCCAGTATGATGTACATGTATCAGTAATCCCAGTATGATTACATGTATCAGTAATCCCAGTATGATGACATGTATCAGTAACCCCAGTATGATGTAAATGTATCAGTAATCCCAGTATGATGTACATGTATCAGTAATCCCAGTATGATGTACATGTATCAGTAACCCCAGTATGATGTACATTTATCAGTAATCCCAGTATGATGTACATGTATCAGTAATCCCAGTATGATATACATGTATCAGTAACCCCAGTATGATGTACATTTATCAGTAATCCCAGTATGATGTACATGTATCAGTAACCCCCAGTATGATGTACATGTATCAGTAATCCCAGTATGATTACATGTATCAGTAATCCCAGTATGATGTAAATGTATCAGTAATCCCAGTATGATGTACATGTATCAGTAATCCCAGTATGATGTACATGTATCAGTAACCCCAGTATGATGTCATGTATCAGTAATCCAGATGATGTAAATGTATCAGAATCCCAGTATGATGTAAATGTATCAGTAATCCCAGTATGATGTAAAGTATCAGTAATCCCAGTATGATGTACATGTATCAGTAATCCCAGTATGATGTAAATGTATCAGTAATCCCAGTATGATGTACATGTATCAGTAATCCCAGTATGATGTAAATGTATCAGTAATCCCAGTATGATGTACATGTTCGTAATCCCAGTATGATGTACATGTATCAGTAATCACATTATGATGTAAAATGTATAGTAAACCCAGATGATGTACATGTATCAGTAACCCCAGTATGATGTACATGTATCAGAATCCCAGGATAATGTACATGTTCGTAACCCCAGTATGATGTAAATGTATCAGTAATTCCAGTATGATGTACTGTATCAGTATCCCAGTATGATGTCTGTTCAGTAACCTCAGTATGATGTAAATGTATCAGTAATCCAGTATGATGACATTTATCAGTAATCCCAGTATGAGTTACATGTTCAGTAACCCATATGATGTACATGTATCAGTAACCCCAGTATGATGTACATGTATCAGTAATCCCAGTATGATTACATGTATCAGTAATCCCAGTATGATGTACATGTATCAGTAACCCCAGTATGATGTACATTTATCAGTAATCCAGTATGATGTACATGTATCAGTAACCCCAGTATGATGTAAATGTATCAGTAATCCCAGTATGATGTATGTATCAGTAATCCAGTATGATGTAAATGTATCAGTGATCCCTGTATGATGTACCTGTACAATAATACCAGTATGAAGTAACTGTATCAAAAAATCCCATATTAATAATCCTAGTATAATGTACCTGGATCAATAACCCCAAAATGCTGCGCCTGTATCAACAATCCCAGTTTGCTGTCCTGTATCAATAATCCCAGTGCTGTACCTGTACCAATAACCCCAGTTTGCTGTACCTGTATCGATAATCCCCAGTTTTGCTGTACCTGTATCAATAACCCCCAGTTTGCTGTACCTGTATCAATAATCCCCAGTTTGCTGTACTGTATCAATAATCCCAGTTTGCTGTACCTGTATCGATATCCCCAGTTTGCTGTACCTGTATCAATAATCCCCAGTTTGCTGTACCTGTATCAATAACCCCCATTTGGAACCTGTATCATAACTCCCAGTTTGCTGTACCTGTATCAAAAAAACCCAGTTTGCTGTACATGTTTAAAACCCCCCGTTTGCTGTACCTGTATCAATAATCCCAGTTTGCTGTACCTGTACAATAACCCCAGTTTGCTGTACCTGTATCAATAATCCCCAGTTTGCTGTACCTGTATCAATAACCCCCAGTTTGCTGTACATGTATCAGTAATCCCAGTATGATGTACATGTATCAATAATCCCAGTATGATGTAAATGTATCAGTAATCCCAGTATGATGTAAATGTATCAGTAATCCCAGTATGACCCAGTATGATGTACATGTATCAATAACCCCAGTATGATGTACATGTATCAGTAACCCCAGTATGATGTACATGTATCAGTAATCCCAGTATGATGTACATGTATCAGTAATCCCAGTATGATGTACATGTATCAGTAATCCCAGTATGATGTAAATGTATCAATGATCCCAGTATGATGTACCTGTATCAATAATACCAGTATGACCTACCTGTATCAAAAAATCCCATATTAATAATCCTAGTATAATGTACCTGGATCAATAACCCCAAAATGCTGCGCCTGTATCAACAATCCCAGTTTGCTGTACCTGTATCAATAATCCCCATTTTTCTGTTCCTGTATCAATAATCCCCAGTTTGCTGTACCTGTATCAATAATCCCAGTTGCTGTTACCTGTATCAATAATCCCAGTTTGATGTACATCGTACTGGTATTATTGATACAGGTACATCATACTGGTATAACTGATACATGTGCATCATACTGGGATTACTGATACATGTGCATCATACTGATATTACTGATACAGGTACATCATACTGGTATTACTGATACATGTACATCATACTGGGATTACTGATACATGTACATCATACTGGTATTACTGATACAGGTACATCATACTGGTATTACTGATACATGTGCATTAACTGGGATTACTGATACATGTACATCATACTGGTATTACTGATACAGGTACATCATACTGGGATTACTGATACATGTACATCATACTGTGATTACTGATACATGTACATCATACTGGGATTACTGATACATGTACAGCAAACTGGGGGGTTATTGATACAGGTACAGCAAACTGGGGATTATTGATACAGGTACAGCAAACTGGGGGTTATTGGTACAGGTACAGCAAAACTGGGGATTATGATACAGGTACAGCAAAACGGGGGTTATTATACAGTACAGCAAACTGGGTTTTTTTGATACGTACAGCAAACTGGGAGATTATTGATACAGGTCAGCAAACTGGGGGTTATTGATACAGGTGACAGACAAACTTGGGGATATTTGCTAAGGTACAGCAAACTGGGGATTATCGATACAGGTACAGCAAACTGGGGGTTATTGATACAGGTACAGCAAACTGGGGATTATCGATACAGGTACAGCAAACTGGGGATTATTGATACAGGTACAGCAAACTGGGGATTATCGATACAGGTACAGCAAACTGGGGGTTATTGGTACAGGTACAGCAAACTGGGGATTATTGATACAGGTACAGCAAACTGGGATTGTTGATACAGGCGCAGCATTTTGGGGTTATTGATCCAGGTACATTATACTAGGATTATTAATATGGGATTTTTTGATACAGGTACTTCATACTGGTATTATTGATACAGGTACATCATATAGGGATCACTGATACATTTACATCATACTGGGATTACTGATACATGTACATCATACTGGGATTACTGATACATGTACATCATACTGGGGTTACTGATACATGTACATCATACTGGGATTACTGATAAATGTACATCATACTGGGATAACTGATACATGTACATCATACTGGGATTACTGATACATTTACATCATACTGGGATTATTGATACATGTACATCATACTGGGATAACTAATACATGTACATTATACTGGGATTACTGATACATGTACATTATACTGGGGTTACTGATACATGTACATCATACTGGGATTACTGATACATTTACATCATACTGGGATTATTGATACATGTACATCATACTGGGATAACTAATTCATGTACATTATACTGGGATAACTGATACATGTACATTATACTGGGATTACTGATACATGTACATCTTACTGGGGTTACTGATACATGTATATCATACTGGGATTACTGATACATGTACATCATACTGGGATTACTGATACATGTACATCATACTGGGGTTACTGATACATGTACATCATACTGGGATTACTGATAAATGTACATCATACTGGGTCATACTGGGATTACTGATACATGTACATCATACTGATGGATTTGTTCATTTAGGCGCAGTTAAGATAATAAAAGATTTAATCTGCACTTACCATAATCTGAATTAAATCAGAGCATCCGTGATCCAACCTTCTCATTCTTCCATTTCTCGAGGGATGAAAACATTTCAAATGCCTGTGAAATAATATCTGGTATTGGGAACTGCTAGTTTAATCAATGTTTTCAATATTGGAGGGGTAGGGACACATGGATTAAGAGTTCTCTTTCTGTTAGCTCACATCATTTTATTGTTACATAATAGAAAAAAAAATCAAGGTTCTCACTGGTAATGGATCAGAATTAAGTACAAACTTTATTCCGTATAAAGATAAACAATACAAACATCATGGGCGTCCACAGAAAATTTTCCGGGGGGGGGGGGGGTGGGGGGTCTGGCAAAGGGAATAATACCACTGTGGGGTGGCCTTGGGGGGGTATATTTTGGAAATTTTTATATAATATTAAAAAATATAAATATAGAATAATATAATAAACAGATTAACAGAAATAGATAGATAAGAGATATGAATAGATATACAGGCACAGAGAGACAGACAAAGATATAAAAAGATAGACATAAAGAGACACAACATTAAGATATTGATAGAGAGAATACAGGGAGATATTTACAAATAGAGTGCTAGACATACGCCATTACAGGTAGATAGATCAATAGGTAAATTATTGATAAGAGTACCGCAAACTGGGGATTATTGATACAGGAACAGCAAACTGGGATTATTGATACAGGAACAGCAAACTGGGGATTATTGATACAGGTACAGCAAACTGTGGATTATTGATACAGGTACAGCAAACTGGGGATTATTGATACAGGTACAGCAAACTGGGGGTTATTGATACAGGTACAGCAAACTGGGGGTTATTGATACAGGTACAGCAAACATGGGGGTTATTGATAGAGGTACAGCAAAACTGGGGATTATTGATACAGGTACAGCAAACTGGGGGTTATTGATAGAGGTACAGCAAACTAGGGGTTACAGATACAGGTACAGCAAACTGGGGGTTATTGATACAGGTACAGCAAACTGGGGTGGGTTATTGATACAGGTACAGCAAACTGTGGATTATGATACAGGTACAGCAAACTGGGGGTTATTGATACAGGTACAGCAAACTGGGGGTTATTGATACAGGTACAGCAAACTGTGGATTATTGATACAGGTACAGCAAACTGGGGGTTATGATAGAGGTACAGCAAACTGGGGGTTATAGATACAGGTACAGCAAACTGGGCGTTATTGATACAGGTACAGCAAACTGGGGGTATTGATACAGGTACAGCAAAAGGGGGTTATTGATACAGGTACAGCAAACTGGGGATATTGATACAGGTACAGCAAACTGGGGGTTATAATACATGTACAGCAAACTGTTTTTTTTGATACAGGTACAGCAAACTGGGGGTTATTGATACAGGTACAGCCAAACTGGGGATTATCGATACAGGTACAGCAAAACTGGGGGTTATTGGTACAGGTACAGCAAAACTGGGGTTATTGATACAGGTACAGCAAACTGGGATTGTTGATACAGGCGCAGCATTTTGGGGTTATTGATCCAGGTACATTATACTAGGATTATTAATATGAGATTTTTTGAACAAGGTACGCCATACTGGTATTATTGATACAGGTACATCATATGGGATCACTGATACATTTACATCATAGGGATTACGGATACATGTAAATCATACTGGGATTACTGATACATGTACATCATACTGGGATAACTGATACATGTACATCATACTGGGGTTACTGATACATGTATATCATACGGGATTACTGATACATGTATATCATACTGGGATTAACTGATACATGTATATCATACTGGATTATGATACATGTACATATACTGGATTACTGATACATGTACATCATACTGGGATTACTGAACATGTACATATACGGGGTTAATGATAATGTACATCATACTGGGGTACGATACATGTACATCATACGGGTCATACTGGGATACTGATACATGTACATCATACTGGGTCATACATGGGATACTGATACATGTACATCATACTGGGATAATGATACATTTACATCTACTGGGATTACTGATACATATACATCATACTGGGATAAACTGATACATTTACATCATACTGGGATTATTGATACATGTACATCATACTGGTTTATTGATACAGGTACAGTAAACTGGGGAGTTATTGGTACAGGTACAGCAAACTGGGGGTTATTGATACAGGTACAGCAAACTGGGGATTATTGATACAGGTACAGCAAACTGGGGATTATTGATACAGGTACAGCAAACTGGGGATTATTGATACAGGTACAGCAAACTGGGGATTATTGATACAGGTACAGCAAACTGGGGATTATTGATACAGGAACAGAAAAATGGGGATTATTGATACAGGTACAGCAAACTGGGATTGTTGATACAGGCGCAGCATTTTGGGGTTATTGATCCAGGTACATTATACTAGGATTATTAATATGGGATTTTTTGATACAGGTAGGTCATACTGGTATTATTGATACAGGTACATCATACTGGGATCATGATACATTTACATCATACTGGATTATGATACATGTACATCATACTGGGATTACTGATACATGTACATCATACTGGGATTACTGATACATGTACATCATACTGGGGTTACTGATACATGTACATCAACTGGGGTTATTGATACATGTACATCATACTGGGTATACGGGATTACTGATACATTTACCATCATACTGGGATTACTGATACATTTACATCATACTGGGATTATGATACATGTACATCATACTGGGATTACGATACATGTACAGCAAACGGGGGGTATTGATACAGGTACAGCAAACTGGGGATTATGATACAGGTACAGCAAACTGGGGGTTATTGGTACAGGTACAGCAAACTTGGGATTTTGAACAGGTACAGCAAACTGGGGGTTATTAATACATGGACAGCAAAACTGGGTTTTTTTGATACAGGTACAGCAAAATGGAGTTATGATACAGGTTCAGCAAATGGGGGTTATTGATACAGGTACAGCAAACGGGGTTATTGATACGGTCAGCAAACTGGGGATTATCGATACAGGTACAGCAACTGTGGGATTATTGATACAGGTACAGCAAACGGGGATTATTGATACGGTACAGCAAACTGGGGGTTATTGATACAGGTACAGCAAACTGGGGATTATCGATACAGGTACAGCAAACTGGGGGTTATTGGTACAGGTACAGCAAACTGGGGATATTGATACAGGTACAGCAAACTGGGATTGTTGATACAGGCGCAGCATTTGGGGTTATTGATCCAGTACATTATACTAGGATTATTAATATGGGATTTTTTGATACAGGTACTTCATACTGGTATTATTGATACAGGTACATCATACAGGATCACTGATAATTTATCATACTGGATTACTGATACATGACATCATACGGGATTACTGAACATGTACATCATACTGGGGTTACTGATACATGTACATCTACTGGGATTACTGATAAATGTACATCATACTGGGGTTACTGATACAAGTACATCATACTGGGATTACTGATACATGTAATCATACTGGGATTACTGAACATGTACATCATACTGGGGTTACTGATACATGTACATCTTACTGGGGTTACTGATACATGACATCATAATGGGATTACTGATAAATGTAATCATACTGGGATTACTGATACATTTACATCATACGGAGGTTACTGATACATGTACATCATAGGGATTACTGATAGTACATCATACTGGGATTACTGATAAATTACATCATACTGGGGTTACTGATACATGTACATTATATGGGATTACTGATACATGACATCATTAGGGTTACTGATACATGTACATCATACTGGGGTTACAGACATTTACATCATACTGGGATTATTGATACATGTACATCATACTGGGATTACTGATACAGTACATCATACTGGGATTATTGATACATGTACATCATACTGGGATTATTGATACATGTACATCATACTGGGATTACTGACAGGTACATCATACTGGGATTACTGATACATGTACATCATACTGGGATTACTGATACATGTACATCATACTGGATTACTGATACTTTACATCATACTGGGATTACTGATACCTTTACATCATACTGGGATTACTGATACATGTACATCATACTGGGGTACTGATACGTACATCATAATGGGATTACTGATACATTTACATCATACTGGGTTACTGATACATTTACATCATACTGGGATTATGATGATACATGTAATCATTGGGATTACTGATACATGTACATATACTGGGGTACTGATACATGTATCATACTGGGATTACTGATAAATGGTCTCATCTGGGGTACTGATACATGTATATCATACTGGGATTAGATACATGTACATCATACGGGATTACTGATAATGACATCATACTGGGGTTACTGATACATGTACATCATACTGGGATTACTGATACATGTACATCATACTGGGATTACTGAACATTACACATACTGGGGTTACTGATACATGTACATCATACTGGGATTACTGATACATGTAATCATACTGGATTATGATACATGGACTCTACTGGGGTTACTGATAATGGTACATCATACTGGGTTACTGATAAATGTACATCATACTGGGGTTACTGATACATGTTATCATATGGGATTACTGATACATGTACATCATACTGGATACTGATAAATGTACATCATACTGGGGTTACTGATACATGTATATCATACTGGGATACTGATACCTGTACAATACTGGGATAACTGATACATGTACATCATACTGGGATTACTGATACATGTACAGCAAACTGGGGGTTATTGATACAGGTACAGCAAACTGGGGATTATTGATACAGGTACAGCAAACTGGGGGTTATTGGTACAGGTACAGCAAACTGGGGATTATTGATACAGGTACAGCAAACTTGTTTTTTTTGATACAGGTACAGCAAACTGGGAGTTATTGATACAGGTACAGCAAACTGGGGGTTATTGATACAGGTACAGCAAACTGGGGATTACGATACAGGTACAGCAAACTGGGGGTTATTGATACAGGTACAGCAAACTGGGGGTTATTGGTACAGGTACAGCAAACTGGGGGTTATTGATACAGGTACAGCAAACTGGGGATTATCGATACAGGTACAGCAAACTGGGGGTTATTGATAGAGGTACAGCAAACTGGGGGTTATTGATACAGGTACAGCAAACTGGGGGTTATTGATACAGGTACAGCAAACTGGGGATTATCGATACAGGTACAGCAAACTGGGAGTTATTGATACAGGTACAGCAAACTGGGGGTTATTGGTACAGGTACAGCAAACTGGGGATTATCGATACAAGTACAGCAAACTGGGGGTTATTGATACAGGTACAGCAAACTGGGGATTATCGATACAGGTACAGCAAACTGGGGATTATTGATACAGGTACAGCAAACTGGGGATTATCGATACAGGTACAGCAAACTGGGGGGTTATTGTACAGGTACAGCAAACTGGGGATTATCGATACAGGTACCGCAAACTGGGGGTTATTGGTACAGGTAAGCAAACTGGGGATTATTGATACAGGTACAGCAAACTGGGATGTTGATACAGGCGCAGCATTTTGGGGTTATTGATCCAGGTACATTATACTAGGATTATTAATATGGGATTTTTTTGATACAGGTACTTCATACTGGTATTATTGATACAGGTACTCATATAGGGTCACTGATACATTTACATCATACTGGGATACTGATACATGTACATCATACTGGGATTACTGATACATGTACATCATACTGGGGTTACTGATACATGTACATCATACTGGGATTACTGAAAATGTAAATCATATGGGGTTACTGATACATGTACATCATACTGGGATTACTGATACATGTAATCATACTGGGATTACTGATACATGTACATCATACTGGGGTTACTGAACATGTACATATACTGGGATTACTGATAAATGTACTACATATACTGGGGTTACTGATACATGTATATCATACTGGGATTACTGATACATGTACATCATACTGGGATACTGTAATAAATGTACATCATACTGGGATTACTGATAAATGTACATCATACTGGGATACTGATACATGACATCATACTGGGGTTACTGATACATGACATCATACTGGGATTACTGATAAATTTCATCATACTGGGATTACTGATACATGTACATCATACTGGGATTACTGATACATTTACATCATACTGGGATTATTGATACATGTACATCATACTGGGATAACTAATACATGTACATTATACTGGGATTACTGATACATGTACATCATACTGGGATTACTGATAAATGTACATCATACTGGGATAACTGATACATGTACATCATACTGGGATTACTGATACATTTACATCATACTGGGATTATTGATACATGTACATCATACTGGGATAACTAATACATGTACATTATAATGGGATTCTGATACATGTACATCATACTGGGGTTACTGATACATGATATCATACTGGGATTACTGATACATGTACATCATACTGGGATTAATGATAATGTAAATATATGGGGTTACTGATACATGTACATCATACTGGGATTACTGATAAATGTCCATCATACTGGGATTACTGATACCTGTACATCATACTGGGATTACTGTACATGTAAATCATACTGGGATTACTGATACATTACATCATACTGGGATTATTGATACATGTACATCATAATGGGATAACTAATACATGTACATTATACTGGGATTACTGATACATGTACATTATACTGGGGTTACTGATACATGTACATCATACTGGGATTTACTGATACATTTACACTACACTGGGATTATTGATACATGTAATCATACTTGGATAACTAATACATGTACATTATACTGGGATAACTGATACATGTACATTATAAGGATTACTGATACATGTACATCATACTGGGGTTACTGATACATGTATTCATACTGGGGATTCTGATACATGTACATCATACTGGATTACTGATACATGTACATCATACTGGGGTTACTGATACATGTACATCATACTGGGATTACTGATAAATGTACATCATACTGGGTCATACTGGGATAATGATACATGTACATCATACTGGGTCATACTGGGATTACTGATAAATGTACATCATACTGGGGTTACTGATACATGTACATCATACTGGGTCATACTGGGATTACTGATACATGTATATCTACTGGGATTACTGATACATGTACATCATACTGGGATAACTGATACATTTACATCATACTGGGATTATTGATACATGTACATCATACTGGGATAACTAATACATGTACATTATACTGGGATTACTGATACATGTACATCATACTGGGATTACTGATAAATGTACATCATACTGGGATAACTGATACATGTACATCATACTGGGATTAATGATACATTTACATCATACTGGGATTATTGATACATGTAATCATACTGGGATAACTAATACATGTACATTATACTGGGATTAATGTACATGTACATCATACTGGGGTACTGATACATGTATCATACTGGGATTACTGATACATGTCATCATACTGGGATTACTGATAAATGTACATCATACTGGGGTTACTGATACATGTCATCATAGGGATTACTGATAATGTCCATCATACTGGGATTACTGATACATGTACATCATACTGGATTACTGATACAGTGACTCATACTGGGATTACTGATACATTTACATCATACTGGGATTATTGATACATGTACATCATACTGGGATAACTAATACATGTACATTATACTGGGATTACTGATACATGTACATTATACTGGGGTTACTGATCATGTACATCATACTGGGATTACTGATACATTACCATCATACTGGGATTATTGATACATGTACATCATACTGGGATAACTAATACATGGACATTATACTGGGATAACTGATACATGTACATTATACGGGGATTACTGATACATGTACATCATACTGGGGTTACTGATACATGTATATCATACTGGGATACTGATACATGTACATCATACTGGGATTAGATCATGTACATCATATGGGGTTACTGATACATGTAATCATACTGGGATTACTGATAATGTACATCATACTGGTCACTGGGATTACTGATAATGTACATCATACTGGGTCATACTGGGATTACTGATTAATGTACATCATACTGGGGTTACTGATACATGTACATCATAGGGTCATACTGGGATTACTGATACATGTATATCATACGGGATACTGATACATGTACATCATACTGGGATAACTGATACATGTACATCATACTGGGAACTGATACATGTACAGCAAACTGGGGGTTATTGATACAGGTACAGCAAACGGGGATTATTGATACAGGTACAGCAAACTGGGGTTATTGGTACAGGTACAGCAAACTGGGGATATTGATACAGGTAAAGCAAACTGTGTTTTTTTGATACGGTACAGCAAACTGGGAGTATTGAACAGGTACAGCAAACGGGGGTATTGAACAGGTACAGCAAACTGGGGATTATCGATACAGGTACAGCAAACTGGGGGTTATTGATACAGGTACAGCAAACTGGGGTGGGGTATTGGTACAGGTACAGCAAACTGGGGGTTATTGATACAGGTACAGCCAACTGGGGATTATCGATACAGGTACAGCAAACTGGGGGTTATTGATACAGGTACAGCAACTGGGGGTTATGATACAGGTACAGCAAAATGGGGATTATCAATACAGGTAACGCAAACTGGGAGTTATTGATACAGGTACAGCAAAACTGGGGGTTATTGGTACAGGTACAGCAAACTGGGGATATTGATACAGGTACAGCAAACTGGGGGTTATTGACAGGTACAGCAACTGGGGATTATCGATACAGGTACAGCAAACTGGGGATTATTGATACAGGTACAGCAAACTGGGGATTATCGATACAGGTACAGCAAACTGGGGGTTATTGATACAGGTACAGCAAAACTGGGGATTATCGATACGGTACAGCAAACTGGGGGTATTGATACAGTACAGCAAACTGGGGATTATCGATACAGGTTCAGCAAACTGGGGGTTATTGGTACAGGTACAGCAAACTGGGGATTATCGATACAGGTACAGCAAACTTGGGGGTTATTGATACAGGTACAGCAAACTGGGGATTATCGATACAGGTACAGCAAACGGGGGTTATGGTACAGGTACAGCAAACTGGGGATTATTGATACAGGTACAGCAAACTGGGATGTGTGATACAGGCGCAGCATTTTGGGGTTATTGATCCAGGTACATTATAATAGGATATTAATATGGGATTTTTGTATACAGGTACTTCATACTGGTATTATTGACAGGTACATCATATAGGGATCACTGATACATTTACATCATACTGGATTACTGATACATGTACATCATACTGGGATTACTGATACATGTACATCTACTGGGGTTACTGATACATGTACATCATACTGGGATTACTGATAAATGTACATCATACTGGGGTTACTGATACATGGACATCCTACTGGGATTATGATACATGTAATCATACGGATTACTGATAATGTACATCAACTGGGGTTATGATACATGTACATCATACTGGGATTACTGATAAATGTACATCATACTGGGGTTACTGAACATGTATATCATACTGGGATTAATGATACAGTACATCATACTGGGATACTGAAAATGTACATCATATGGGACGGATACTGATAAAATGTACTCATACATGGGATTACTGAACATGTACATCATACTGGGTTACTGATATTACATCATATGGGAACTGATAAATGTACATCATACTGGGATTACTGATACATGTACATCATACTGGGATTACTGATACATTTACATCATACTGGGATTATTGATACATGTACATCATACTGGGATAACTATACATGTACATTATACTGGGGATTACTGATACATGTACATCATACTGGGATTACTGATAAATGACATCAACTGGGATTACTGTACATGTACATCATACTGGGATTACTGATACATTTACATCATACTGGGATTTGATACATGTACATCATACGGGATAACTAATACATGTACATTATACTGGGATTACTGATACATGTACATCCTACTGGGGTTACTGATACATGTATATATACTGGGATATGAACATGTACATCATACGGGATACTGATAACATGTACATCATACTGGGTTACTGATACATGTACATCATACTGGGATTACTGATAATGTACATCATACTGGGATTACTGATACATGTACATCATACTGGGATTACTGATACATGTACATCATACTGGGATTACTGATACATTTACATCATACTGGGATTATTGATACATGTACATCATACTGGGATTACTGATACATGTACATCGTACTGGGATTATTGATACATGTACATCATACTGGGGTTAGATTACATGTTACTCTATCGGGATTACTGATACATTAAACAACTGGGATTATTGATACATGTACATCATACGGGAAACTAATTCATGGACATTATACTGGGATAACTGATACATGTACATATACTGGGATTACTGATACATGTACATCTTAATGGGGTTATGAACATGTATATCATACTGGGATTACTGATACATGTACATCATACTGGGATTACTGATACATGTACACATACTGGGGTTACTATAATGTACATTCATACTGGGGATAGATTACTGATAAATGACATCATACTGGGTCATACTGGGATATTGATACATGTACATCATACCGGGTCATACTGGGATTACTGATAATGTACATCATAATGGGGTGTACTGATACATGTACATAATACATGGGTCATACTGGGATTACTGATACATGTATATCATACTGGGATTACTGATACATGTACATCATACTGGGATTACTGATACATGTACATCATACTGGGATAACTGATACATGTACATCATACTGGGATTACTGATACATGTACAGCAAACTGGGGGCTATTGATACAGGTACAGCAAACTGGGGATTATTGATACAGGTACAGCAAACTGGGGGTTATTGGTACAGGTACAGCAACTGGGGATTATTGATACAGGTCAGCAAACTGGGTTTTTTTGATACAGGTACAGCAAACTGGGAGTATTGATACAGGTACAGCAAACTGGGGGTATTGATATACAGGTACAGCAAACTGGGGTTATCGATACAGGTACAGCAAACTGGGGTTATTGATACAGGTACAGCAAAACTGGGGGTATTGGTACAAGTACAGCAAACTGGGGTTATTGATACAGGTACAGCAAACTGGGGATTATCGATACAGGTACAGCAAACTGGGGGTTATTGATACAGGTACAGCAAACTGGGGGTTATTGATACAGGTACAGCAAACTGGGGATTATCGATACAGGTAACGCAAACTGGGAGTTATTGATACAGGTACAGCAAATCTGGGGTTATTGGTACAGGTACAGCAAACTGGGGATTATCGATACAGGTACAGCAAATGGGGGTTATGATACAGGTACAGCAAACTGGGGATTATCGATACAGGTACAGCAAACTGGGGATTATTGATACAGGTACAGCAAACTGGGGATTATCGATACAGGTACAGCAAACTGGGGGTTATTGATACAGGTACAAGCAAACTGGGGATTACGATACAGGTACAGCAAACTGGGGGTTATTGGTACAGGTACAGCAAACTGGGGATTATTGATACAGGGACAGCAAACTGGGATTGTTGATACAGGCGCAGCATTTGGGGTTATTGATCCAGGTACATTATACTAGGATTATTAATATGGGATTTTTGATACAGGTACTTCATACTGGTATTATTGATAATACATATATAGGGATACTGATCATTACATCATCTGGGAACTGATACATGTACATCATACTGGGATTTACTGATACATGTACATCATACTGGGGTTACTGATACATGTACATCATACTGGATTACTGATAAAGTACATCATACTGGGTTGGTACTGATACATGTACATCATTACTGGATTACTGATACATGTACATCATACTGGGATTACTGATACATGTAATCATACTGGGATTACTGATACATGTACATCACTACTGGGGTTACTGATACATGTAAATCATACTGGGATTACTGTGACATGTACATCATACTGGGATTACTGATAAATGTACATCATACTGGAGTTACTGATACATGTATATCATACTGGGATACTGATACATGTACATCATAATGGGATTACTGATAAATGTACATCATACTGGGATTACTGATAAATGTACATCATACTGGATTACTGATACATGACATCATACTGGGGTTTACTGATACCTGTACATCATACTGGGATTACTGATAAATGTACATCATAATGGGATTACTGATACATGAACATCATACTGGGATTACTGATACTTTACATCATACTGGGATTATTGATACATGTACTTATACTGGGATAACTAATACATGTACATTATACGGGGATTACGATAAAGTACATCATACTGGGATTACTGATAAATGTACATCATACTGGGATTACTGATACAATTGTAACATCAATACTGGGATTACTGATACATTTACATCATACTGGGATTTTGATACATGTACATCATACTGGGATAACTAATACATGTACATTATACTGGGATTACTGATACATGTACATCATACTGGGGTACTGATACATGTATATCATACTGGGATTACTGATACATGTACATCATACTGGGATTACTGATAATGTACATCATACGGGGTTACTGATACATGTACATCATACTGGGATTACTGATAAAATGTACATCATACGGGATTACTGATAACATGTACATCATACTGGGATTACTGATCATGTACATCATATGGGATTACTGATACATTACATCATACTGGATTATTGATACATGTACATATACGGGATAACTAATACATGTACATTATACTGGGATTACTGATACATGTACATCATACTGGGATTACTGATACATTTACATCATACTGGGATTACTGATACATGTACATTATACTGGGATAACTGATACATGTACATTATACTGGGATTACTGATACATGTACAAATACTGGGGTTACTGATACATGATATCATACTGGATACTGATACATGACATCATACTGGGATTACTGATACATGTACATCATACTGGGGTTACTGATACATGTACATCATAAGGGATTAATGATAAATGTACATCATACATGGGTCATACTGGGATTACTGATAACATGTACATCATACTGGGTCATACTGGGATTACTGATTCATGTACCATATACTGGGGTTACTGATACATGGACATCATACGGGTCATACTGGGATTACTGATACATGTACATCATACATGGGATTACTGATACATGTTACATCATACTGGGATTATGATACATGTACATCATACTGGGATACTGATACATGTACATTATACTTGGATTACTGATACATGTTCATCATACTGGGGTTACTGATACATGTATATATGGGATTACTGATACATGTACATCATACTGGGATTACTGATACATGTACCATCATACTGGGATTACTGATACATGTACATCATACTGGGATTACTGATACATGTACATCATACTGGGGTTACTGATACATGTATATCATACTGGGATTACTGATACATGTACATCATACTGGGGTTACAGATATATGTACATCATACTGGGATTACTGATACATGTACATCATACTGGGGTTACTGATATATGTACATTATAATGGGATTACTGATACATGTACATCATACTGGGGTTATTGATATTGGATATTGCGATTGGATCAGCAGAGCAGTGATTTACAGAGTCAGAGCAGGAGTCTAAATCTCCTGCTCACTCTGATTTTGGTAACACTTGCGATTGGCTGAGACTCTCCCTCTGCCTTTCATTAAAGGGCCAGCAGAAGATTGGGCAGTGCACAGTAATTTCACTTTTTTAAGAGAGAAATTCAGGGGGGGGCAAGCGCCCTCACTTGCCCCTATGTGTGGACACAGGATAGTGATTAGCTTTACAAGTTATGGAGAGGTTTGGATAAAGGAGCTAAAAGCTCGCCACAGAGTATAAAACGAAGTAGAGCCTTCTTATAACAGAAGGTACCCCACAGCCTCACAGTTATTATTATATCAATAGTGCAATAAATGGGGAAACTGTCCATTTCTCTAAGAATGCTGGGTAGTTTCAAAGACTTGCAAAGTCATTTAATCATTTACAGACACCACTTCCTGTCTAGCACAAAGAAACTGGATTGTCTCATTACTTAGTAATGAGACAATCCAGTTTCTTTGTGCTAGACAGGAAGTGGTGTCTGTAATTATTTTCTATGGAGAGGGGAGGGGGAGTAAAAGTGAGAGTCTAAAGAATTTTATAATTGGCTAAGACATGTTTGACAAACAGCACAAAACTGGGTATAATACAGGAACTTCCTTACACTTCCTGTCTTGTCCTGGACAGTGCCTAAGAGAATTTTTTGATTTGCTAACGGTGTAAGATCAGAACCTCTCATTGGATGTTAGTAAAATTCCACTTCCTTTTAGAGTCTACTTCCTTTTAGAGACCCTGTAGAAATCCTGGGGGTGTGGCTAGACCTATCATTTTGAGTTTTCCATTCAAACTTAGGGGTGTCCAGTAAAGTAAGTTTACTTTATTATTTGTATACCATTTGTTTTGTAATTCAGTAGTAGGTAGTAGTACTATACTTTGTACTCAATGCAATCTCCGTAAAAATATAAATGTATTTATAGAATATATATAAGGGATAAGGGATGACCCAAAACATGTAAATGAACTTATCCTTTATATTTCTATTAGCACTTACCTATGGATTTTAAACAAAACTTTAAATAAAACATACTGTACTTATTACCATCTATTTACTGTACCCAACCTTCCCATAGTGCTCTATGTCTAGACCTCTCCGAGATGTTTTCTTTATTTACTGGTTTACTGTATTTCTTTAACCATCCCTTAATGATTGTCAAACTGTGAGACAATAATTATGTTCCGGCTTTTCACAATCGTGTTTTTTGATTTGCTGGCACATGAGAATTGCATTCTAGTGCTTTGCAATGTGGCAGGCCACACGGTTTGCGCTGCACCCAGATCCGTTATTGGAGCACAAGCAATCAGAATTGTGAATATCGCATGAGATCTGATTTAAAAAATTGCAGCACTGTAGTGGAAACTTAAGGTGAGTAAAGAAACTAAAAAGATCCCAGAGGCGAGGACCTAGCGGTTAAAGTCCTCACCATGGGTCAGTGGTGTAACTAGGAATCACTGGCCCCCCCAGCAAAACTATGATAGGGCCCCTATCCCTGCTTCATCCACAGTGGCTTTCTGAGAGGAGGCTGTATCTGTCATAGGAAAAATTAGAAGATGGGTGCCTCTTGGCTCCCAGGCCCCCTGTGGTTGCTCCCCCTGCAGTTGCTCCCCCTGCCCCCTGGTAGTTACGCACCTACCCTGGGTACAATCGTAGGAAAGAAGATAAGGAGCGAGGTAGAGATGAGCAGAATTGTCGTTTATACGATGATAAGTAGAGATGGACAAACTATATAAAGTTCGGTCTGTTTTCGAACTTTTGAACTTCAGTAAAAGTTTGAATTCGGACCCATTATAGTCTATGGTGGAGTGATAGTTCGAAAAGTCCGGGTGATTTACAGATAAACTAACAATGGTAACTTACTGTAAATGGCTGTGGCACCTGGGAAATGGTCTGGGGAACAAGTCACTATTATCAAAACCTGCTAAAACAATTCTTAAACACGATCGGGCAATTGTCGGGTATTGCACAAGCTACATTAGAGGGTTACGGCCAATTCAAGGTTTACCGAACGATACTTCTGATGGTGACCGAAAATAGAACCATAAATTCAACGGTTTACCGAAATCGAACGATTTGCAAGCCTCCCAGAAATATTTAACCCTTGCAAGGTCCAGGTTTGGGGAGGGGAGTGGAGGGACGTGTGATTACCCCATATACAAATTTTAATTTGGGGGTGGACATTCCCTTTAAAGGTTTGTAAAATGAGCCGTTTAAGAAAAGCAAAATAAGAAAATCTGTCGAGTCATTTCGGAAATGGTGAAATCCAGTGGCAGAACTAGGAATCACTGGGCCCCCCAGCAAAACTATGATGGGGCCCCTATCTGTGCTTTATACACAGTGTTATGTTGAGAGGAGGCTATATCGGTCATAGGAAAATTAAGAAGATGGGGCCCCTTGGCTCCTGGGCCCCCCTGCGGTTGCTCCCCCTGCTCCCCTCTAGTTACGCCCCTGGTGAAATCCCAGCATTCCCTGGCTGCATTGCACACGTTGGACACCTCTGATGTATATGAATGAGCAGAGGCCAGCACTAGACAGAATAGACCCTGTATTGTTCCAGTGCTAGCGAGTATGAGGGTAAATATCAGAGGGGCAGCAGGCAACAGAATAAAGAAAAGAATTTCATTGTATATTATTCTTCATTTGGGAGCTATGAATTTGCAAGATGCACAGGAAGATGAGCTGTCCGTTCCATGACATTCCCCATTAATCACGCTGGAAGATACTGGGAAAATCTCTATGGCAAGATCAGAAAGAAACATCATTAAGGAAGGTTCCTGTAAGACATCTTCACAGCCTGCGCATTCCCTGCTGCAAAAAGCACCAGACATGATTTGGAAAAAAGCCTTAAAACCTGCATTTACAAATAGACCTAGAATAGACCTAGAACAGGGATACCCAACCTCTTGTCTGTCTAGGTGTTTCATAACTACAACTCCCTGCATTCCCTAACCCCAAAGGGCAGCCAGAGGATCAACAATATTCTGCAGGTAGGGAACGCTGGGAGTTATAGTTTGCAAACATCTGGACGGCCACAACTTGAACATCCCCGGTGTAGATCAACTGTACAACAATCTGACCTCTCATTTTAAAATGGATAATGTAACTTGACCTTTCTTTAAATATCTAGCATTTGTTGAGTGACATTTCTCCCAATCCATGTATGTGTGGTTGCTTCTAGCTACTAACATAAAACATATTCTATGATGAGCATACGTAACCATTCTCCAAATGAATGATGAATCAATATTAAAACAACCTGACGGGGTCTCATAAAAATGAAATATCCCTAGGACAGTAATTCTTTATATGAAATATAACCTATTGGACGAAGTTAAAAGAGGGTAATGTGAAATGTCTTTTCTACAAACGAAAGATGGTAAAGTGTTTTTATTATAATGTATTACATTGTATTTTAAGCCCAGAATGTCATTAGTAGCTACATCAAATACATTCCTACCCCCTCTCGCCATTCCTATGGTGTAAATCAGTTAAACCTGTCATTATAGACACACAGATATTCTTCACTCAAGAAGACAAAGGGGAAGTTTCTTTTGGATTTTGCTACTTTTTTCACAGATATTTTATCTACTGCCATTTATACAGCATTGATGCATTCTATGTTAATCTATGTAATCATGCGATTTTAATAGCATTCCAAAATTGGAGCGCTCCAAAAATGGATCGAAGCGCACAGTGGGGCCACACACATTGTTATACCCTGGCATGCGATACTGTCTGGCTAACGGATCGCAAAACAAGTTCGGAGGTGTGCGAGAAACGCATCAGTGTGGCCTAGCCTGTAAGACCTTACAAATGGTGCATGCTTGTGAAAGTTATGTCTTACCTCCAGTTCTTCAATTAATGTCACAGGAGATTAAGGACCTAATAGCAACATTTACTGAAAAATTCTCGAGAGTGTTAGTTTAGTTCGCCCCACCCTGTCACTGGGTCTGGGATCTGGAGAATGGAAAGACACCATCTACAAGCACGTCCTCCTGTGGCCAGAACAGAAGTAGGTGGGGTGGTCATACTGGAACTAGCAATCACGACTTTGGGTAATAATTTCACCCAAAATATTGCAAAACCCAGGATGAGGATCTAGCGGTTAAAAGAGTTTAGTTTGTTTTAATAAATCCATTAGACAATCCGGTAGGGATTTTCATCCATCCTCAAGAGTAAATTTAGTGTCAATAGGCCTAATTCATAAAGGCGCGGGATTGCTTTTTAGTGATACCGCTCCTCTAACGATCGGTTTAACAATTGTTAAACAGATCATTCATTTCCGATTAGTTTAAAGGGCATGTCTACCCACAAAACTCAAATTTAACCCCATACTGGCCCCACTCTGTAGTGTACAAAATTCCTTACCTTACATCCCAGCTCCTTATGGTTGCCATGCTGTGCCCCTCCAAAGCCAGGAAAATTGCAGTGTAGAAGCTCCCAGTGACTCATCCTGCGCTTGTCTCGGCCTCAACCTCGACATATATATTATATATATATTGATCCCCCAGCCCCAACCGCCGTAACAGAATTCATAGAAAGTGCCCCGATAGTTACTTACCTTCCCTCTATCTTCCTGGTTCGGAGCAGCTGGCAGCCGCGTCCCTGATTGGCTGCCTCTCAGCCAATCAGGGACGCGGCTGCCGGTTCCGCCCCCTGCTTGCATTTCCGTGCAAGCAGAGGGCCTGGAGAGTGCCGCAGAGGATAGAGGGAAGGTAAGTACATATTGGGGCACTTTCTAATAATTTTATTATGGCGGTTGGGGCTGGGGGATCAATATGTATAACATATTAAAAGTTTAAAAAAGGGGTGGACATGCCTTTTAATAACCCAATTGTACATTTGCGATTCCCATAGAATACCATTGCAGTAGCTTACTACCACATGGTATCCCTAGATCAACTATTTGTATTAATATCAGTAATTCTCAATATTTTGTAGTTTTAGAAACGTATCCAGCCCACTCTTGAAACGATTCAATGAACTTGCCATTACCACATCTGCTGGAATTTCCACAGTTTCACCGTTTCACTGTAAAGAAACCTTTCCCAACCTGAAGATGAAACTTCAAGTCCAGTTGATCTAACTGAATACAACAGATACGGCAAATACAAAATGCTGGGAGTCTTCCATTATATGCCACATAATAGCAAAATTATGATTCCAGGCTTATTGTCTTTATTGTCTCCTTTAATATATCAGTTAATATCTGTTAGGGTCGTTTATTGGGAATAAGCTGACTGTCCTGATCGGCCAGGTCATGGAAAAAGTAGCCACAGCCAGCGGATCACTGTGACCAAGCCTGCAGTCCATAGAGGACCACACAATTGGCTGTGGTTTTTGGACACGTCTGATTTGGACGAACGAGCGGTTGTGCGTAGGTCGCAGACGGTAGAAAACCCATGCAATGTTTTTAGCCTGATCAACCGATACACTGATAAACTATCGGTCGATCGGGCCAAAAAACTACATGGTATGTACACAACCTTTGAGCCGCAACAGCTATATTAAATTCATGGGATCCCAGTGATTGGTTAAACTCCCCTCTATATACAGTACACACCTCCCTTAGAAATCCTGCACTTACCTGTGTTTGAATGGATATGTGGGTGGTTCAGTGGAAAATAGTTACTCATCTATTTTGCTACCATTGAAAGAAGATTATTATAATTTTCAAAATAATAACATAATAACAGTTTTATTTAGCTTTAACTTTATAAGCCAATATGTCTAATTTATAAAAACTGTTCAGCATGTAATATTGTCTAACTGCCCCATGTGCAAGGTCAAGTCAGGAAATAGCAAATGCAAAACTTCAGACTGTCACTGCAACCATCAATCATATCACCAACACGAACGCTAGACATACACAGGCAGGTTATTGGATCAGTTCACAAAAAGTGATCAATGCAGAATTCCCAGAATTATGCAGTATTTACATTTGTCAATCACAACAAACTTTTGGGTGGTTAGAAATAAACATTTGAGAAGACTGTAATATGGGAAGGGTCTATGTGTAACCTTGGGTGTGGACCACACCAGTTAACCTTTCCATGACATTCATTTGTTGCCAATCTGAGTAAACATAACTCTTACCTAGTTATTATTTACCCATGAAAGGTGTAAACCATCTGTACAATGCATCATGACTGTCTAGTTAGCCTTTTACCTAGCAGACAGCCCAGAGTGTGTTCCCAAGATTACTGAAAAGCTTAAGGATAAGATGATTTGGCTTTTTGCCCTTTACACTTGTAAGTAACTATACCTCCCTTCGCAGGAGCCATTTTGAATTATGCTTTTGAATAAATGATGTACAGTCCCATAAAAAGTAGACGTTTTCATACTAACTTTACTTCTGATAAAATACTATTAAATATTAATCATATGTTAATATTATTGTATTGATATTAATCTAAATCTACTGGACAATCAGGAAAACATAAATTAATTTTGACTTAAAGTGAATATTGCTTTGTCAAGGACATTTCTCCATGGAATCGGTATGTAGTTGTATTTCAGCCATTTAGGGATATATTTAAAGTTCCCAAGCACCTAATACATTCAGACAGGTCATTTTATTTCCTGGAATCTATAGATAATATATATAAAAGAATATTCGCTCACAGTTGACATTTAACTAAGGATTGGCCATTATGGTTCTTAGTTCCTGGTTGTTTATTCATGGTTCTGGGGAAATATCCTATTACCTATTTTTATATTGAATCCTTGTTGTGACCTTCACAAAATAGAATCCACTAAAAGGGAAACAGACCTCTTGGTGTTCTAGGTTTTTCGTTAACTTCTGTATTTGAAATCTGTGGAAGCAGAGTAATTGTAATTTCACAGAAGAGAGGAAAAATAGTTCCCTCCTCTCATTTAGGGGTAGAGGCAGTTAGAAATGTAAAATATTGATATGGGAACCAACCCAGAATTCTATGAAAGACACCATTGTCTTAAAATGTTTTAAATATACAATTTGAAATTAATGTCAGTTTGGGAATATTTAAAGAGTAAATATGTTTTGCTGCCCCCCCTATATATTTCCAAGATTTCCCCAGCTCCCTTATTTTGTCATTTATTTTTAAGCGTTGATTTCGAATTTTGTCTTGTCTTATCTCTGCCACTTTCTTTGTAATATTCATGGATCCTTTCTTGCGGGATCCAGGAATATAAATAGGGCTCGGGCCGTATTTAAAAGAAGGGTGCTCAGTGAACTTTCTAAAGAATGGAAATAAGAGTCTGCAAATAAGAAACCAGTGGGGACTACCAGAAGGGACTACCAGAAGGGACTACCAGAAGGGACTATCTACCAGAAGGGACTACCAGAAGGGACTACCAGAAGGGACTACCAGAAGGGACAACCATAAGGGACTACCAGAAGGGACTACCAGAAGGGACTATCTACCAGAAGGGACTATCTACCAGAAGGGACTACCAGAAGCGACTACCAGAAGGGACAACCAGAAGGGACTACCAGAAGGGACTACCAGAAGGGACTATCTACCAGAAGGGACTATCTACCAGAAGGGACTACCAGAAGGGACTACCAGAAGGGACTACCAGAAGGGACTACCAGAAGCAACATCTTAGGTACACACGGTATGAGCACATTTTATTTGATTGTTAAGACCAATGGTTAAAAGATCCTATCAGAAAGGGTAGGGGAGCATCTACGAGACCTCCTGCCACTCCGTGGATTGTCTACTCCTTTGACCAACAATTACCTCATGGGTGTTCAAGGCCTAAAGGTGCCCATACACTATACTTTACCTTCAGATGTCCCTGGCTTTTTTTTTGCGTAACATCCAAAAATGAAGAACCAATCTATCTAATATCTAAATGTGCCCATACATTAGGAACTCACCTTACTACATTCCTGCAACATTTGAGTGATTCTGAAAGAACCACTTGACCCGTTTTATTTTTTTGGACTTGCCACCATAAAATGAATGGAACAAACGGGACTGTCATGGGAACATTGGAAGATAATAAACTGCCAGTTCAAATGATATTAGATACAGTAGAGGTTCGCCTTTAGACAAATGTTTAATCTATCTAACTTCTAAGTAGCGTATTGACCACAGAAGGGCTACCTACCTTTACATACTGATAGGTAAGTGGAATTTGAAAAACACCAATATATCATAAAATATAAAATAAATTACACATAAAATAATTATGAAGCAACCACTTAATAAAATGGTCTCCTGCTTCCAAAATACTGCTTCCATTTTAAAGCAAGTCTCACTTTAAAAAAAAATCTGTTCCAGAGAAAATGCAAACAACAGAACAGGAATCTGCACTTCCAGTGGTTACACACCCATGGTATGTGATCATAACCTTATATAGAATATAGTTTTTGTCTCGAAGGATATGAGTCATTTCATAATTTGGGTGTGTGTTTTAGCCTAATGCACATTTACCAATCTACTTTTAATTATTCTTATTTAATATGCAAAACACAATTTGGATCAGTAACATGGGAGACTTGACATGTATTTATAGGCTCTTCGATGTGGTTGATGCAAAAGTTTGCCCATGCAATTTATTTGAAACATCCAATCCGATTTTAGCTTTTTACTGGGTTATTGCAGTTAGATAACATCTTATTGGCTGCTGTAGATCAACAGCAAGGGCAAACTTTTTAAACTTATTGCAGACTCCCCTTCAAAATGGAACCTTAACTTAAAAAAAGAGTTTGTCAAACAACTTAAAGACTGCAGAAAGGAAAATGTTTTTACTATCAAAACTTTTTCCACCAAATCCATTTAAGAAATACACACAGATGATCCAATCATTTTGATAGTCCTGCTAAAGACAAGGAAAGTACCCCTTATCACTACTAAGTGGACCAATGACTATACAAATGGTATGAATTGAGGGTATTGGTTATTCTGCCATCATGTCACAGTGTGTGGCTAGTACTGACTTTTTTGCATCTTCTGTGAATGCCATTTGGCAGCAGTTTAATATGAAAGAACAATCTGATTTAGCGCCAACCCATCTTGAACAGGTGCCAGACTGAGGTGTGGACGTCTTTGAAACATATTGATGTTCTTAGCACTAACAGACCTTATTTTAGACAATAATTATTTATGGTACACTGTAACAAAACCCTGTGTAAAATACACAAAGTGAACTGCAGTCCAAAGCCTTAATGAGTGACCTCTAGCTAATTACTACATTGGCAGATATTTTTCAAAATGTGATAATTAATGTGGTAAATCTTTAGGCATCTTTCCTACCACATATGTCAGTCTTCCAGGTGTTTAATTAAAAGGTTGTGGCTGTAAACATGTTTAAATACTGGTATGACAACAATTATTTTCAACCCATTGCTATAGACTCAGAGAAGAGGGGGGTCTGAAAAGATAATAAATAATGACCAGCATAACGCTGACTTGAATTCTTAAATAATTTACAAGTGATTGTTTCCTAATAGGTCATTCAGCTTCCTTGATGTTAATTATGTCTAAAAAGATCATGTTCTGTGTCAATTTGTGTATCCGTCTTTACCACTGCAATCCATGTATTTATAAAGTGCTTGCTTTATTGTACATACAGAAGACAGACGATAAATAACATATGGTTTACGGAGCCCTGGTCTCTTGTAATATGGCTGGGGCTTTATTTCTTTTTAGAATTATCCATGTTCTCTGGTATTACTCAAAAAACACAATTTTGGTCTTAGCTGATGCAATGTTCGTAGCTTAGATGTTCTGACATTAATGTGATTATGGTGCCTCTTTCTTAAAATATGTAAACTACATGAACGATTTCTTATTGCCTTATTGCTTGGTTCCTAATGAAAACTTCCTGTACAAGCAAACCACACTGATCCATGAATGCCCCCTACCTCTTATCGCTCTCACCACTTTGTGTGTCTAGGTCAAGAAGCAAACAAGGTTCTATTTATCGCAACACCAGCACCATTGACATGGGGTAACAATTAAATTGTCAACATTGATCTACCCAACCTTCCCCTTTTTGTGTAGAAAAGACCTATTAATGAACTGAAACAAAATGACTCCTTTTTTCCATAACTGGGACATGAAAGTCACAACACTTCATAAAACCTTCAACAGTCTCATGCAGTAATGTGAAGTACACATTGTGAAATTAAGATGAACTTATAATATATCTAGCAATGGAATACATCCTGCACATGTGGAAACCCACTCACTGGTCAACCCATGAATGAAGCTTTCTGGAAAACATGGTTCTAATAAATGGAGTTAAAAAATGATAACGTTCAAGCACATAGACCATTATAGGAATGTTGAACACTGGCAATCGAACAGAGCTCTTTTATAGCATCCGGTAGGTCAAATATAAAGATGTAAAATTGTAAAGGTTACTGTTAGTAAAAGAGTAAAAGAGTGGGGGGAAAAACTTTGTATTTTCCTTCAAGGAACATCAGACACCTGCCTGTTTGCAAACAATGATAGAGGAAGCCACACATTCTCTGAGTGTATCTTGCTGCCTGCTGTTGATATTTACCACATTGTCTTGTGTCTGTATTATGGAAAGAGCTTTGTTTACAATTCACTTGTGTGTTTATCTACATTGCACGAGTCTATTCTACATGATAAACAAGAATTTAACATATGGAAGGCAAGATCTGAAATGTGTTCATTTTCCTTTATTCATTCTGTTTAAGACAAATTAAACATCTTTGTACAGTATAATGTCCATGAGACTAAAACAACATGAAAAGGTATGATACATTATATTGGGAGTTCCTAGTTAGTGGGCTTAATGCCATCTAGTCCCAAAGAAGGTGCGTATATAGATGAAAACTGCACTATTAACCCCTTGAGCTAGGCAGTGCTCTATTTCCATCTTGCTGTAGTGCCTTCTTGCTGTAGTGCCATCTTGCTGTAGAGCCATCTTTCTGTAGTGCCATCTTGCTGTAGAGCCTTCTTGCTGTAGTGCCATCTTGCTGTAGAGTCTTCTTGCTGTAGTGCCATCTTGCTGTAGAGCCTTCTTGCTGTAGAGCCATCTTGCTGTAGAGCCATCTTGCTGTAGTGCCATCTTGCTGTAGAGCCATCTTGCTGTAGAGCCATCTTGCTGTAGAGCCCTCTTGCTGTAGTGCCATCTTGCTGTAGTGCACAGCAGCAATTCAGTTTCAAGGTGTATTGGCTTAATTTCCATTATTTATGTGCTAAGGAAGCCAGTCTAACTTATTTATGTGCCCGTTCTTGCTATGGAAAGAGATATCGCAGTTCTAACTTCTATACATAAGGGGAAGAAAAAAGACCAAATTAAAGATTATATAAAAACCTAAATGTTCAGTATAATCCTCATGCATAAAGGGATTGTGTTCAACCTACTTTAAAGGGTAACACAGTTTATTATAACTTAAAGCCCGGCTCGAATATGATGAGGGGATTGTGTAAAGCTAACATTGGAAGCACAAGACCATATAGTAGAGATGGACACTAACTGTACTGCAGAACTGCAGTGGTAAGGGAGTCCCCATGACCTCAGAGGCCTTACCCAGTGGCAAGTTACGCCCATTTTTATGATCACTATTCCCATTTTACATTGTTGCCTGCAGCATTTTTAAGTGTATGATGTGGTTAAAGGACAATTATAGTCCTAAAATCTTCACCCTCCCCCTTACAAGTAACTGGGAAGTTCTCACCCCTGGGTACACTTTCCAAGTCAAGTTATACTCAAAGTTTCCTTTGTTCCTAATGAACTGGAGGGTTGGCAAATAAACTGGCTTATAAACTGGAGGGCTGACAACACTGCTAATGAACTGGAGGGCTGACTGGTAAACAATCTGAAGGAGGAGTTTCCTGGTCCATGCCCATGTCAGAGCTATAGGTGTGCATTGTGACTTTCAAGCACATAACTTACTAATAGCATCTGGGGCAGCCCAAAATTTCATTGGAGACCAGCCCAGGGCGCATTTGCCCCTCAACCTGCTGGGCCAGTCCTCCCCTGACAACAACAAGTGTAAATTCCCCACACACATACACATACACACATACAAAAGCCATGCCCACCTCCACCAACCACTCCCTATTTTTTGAGAATTTGCATGCTGCATGAACATACAGGAGGCAGCTTTAATAAGTTTGCCTCAGGTGCCAAAAGGTCCAGAAGCTCCCATGTCTACTACTCGCCTTCAAACATATCATCAGTGTTCTCCTTACTAGAGAATATTGTGTTGTTCTAATTTCACATCCGAAAGAAAGTCTAAAATGTAGAATTTATCCAAACGAACATGACAGATATTTCTACCCTTTGAATATAAAGATTCACTGCCTAATTTTTGTTGTTAGTTTGATCTTTACCCTGGTCTTTACATTGATTTTACACGTGGGCAAACATAGCCCCCCAAGTGTATGAAAATGTTCCCTGATATACACCCATTTAGAGACACCGCCCTCTGCATTGCGAAACATAAAATACAGACAAGAAAAAAATAAAATAAGGTAAAATACAGAAATAAAGAAGTATAGACACATTGTAAGTCTAATGACATGAAGAAAGAGGTCCCTATCCTGAAGAGCTTACAATCTAGGAAGTCCTCCATTGTCAAAGATGAGAACATGTTTTTATACTTTCCATTGGTGGGGTTTATTTTAAAGGCTAAATCCAGCCTCAAAAAAACATATATTTCAAAGGTTTACCCCTTTAAAATCCCAGTTGCATTTTATTCTTATGATCATCAGACGCCCCCACGCTGAGTTATTAGAGCTTACAGAACAAGGATCCATCGCCGGTCTTCTCCTTGTCTTCCAGGTTATGACTGGCAGTCAGTGACGTCACAGCAAATGACAGCCACTGCCGATTGAGCAGTTAGGAGTGCGCATTGCTTCTGAGTGCTCTCGTAACCAGCTCGCAACAGGAGCAGAGGATGAGTCACTTCCGGTGAGGGGTCTGGGTTCTGTAAGTTATAATAGCTCACTGTGGGAGCAAATAATGAGGATAAGCATAAAACACAGCAAACCTTTGAAATATATGAGGTACGTGGGTAGCACATTGGCTGAGTGGTTAGTCCTGTGTTCAATTCCACCCTTGGACCCATCTGCAAGGAACTTGTATGTTCTCCCCGTGCTTGTGTGGGTTTCCTCTGGGGGGGGGGGGGATTATACTGATAGGTTGTATGTGTTATATAAATGTGCATTAATTGTAAGCTCTTCTGGGCAGGGCCTATTATTATTGTGAGTTTATTATTGTGGATTTATAGAGATATTATAAGTGCTATATAAATCCACAATAATAATAACTCTGCTTTGGATAAAAATACCAACCCCATTAGATGTCTTGCAGAATGGTAATCGAACCTTAATCAGGGCCTGAAATACAGTGGAAACGTTCAGTAACTTTTGTTGCGTGGATTTAAGTCCAACAGAACCATTTCTCACATCTAGTTTTGTGCTTTTTCATTTGAAAACTATTTGCCAAGAACAAAAAAAAAATCCATTATTTCTGATATAGGAGCTAAAAATGCTTTTTGGAAAATGTGCTACGGAATTAGATGAAAATAGTCTGAGTGTGATATTTAGCAACAGCAAACATTTCCGTTGTTACTTTCCCGATTGTGGATAGTCTGGTTATCCTCAAAATGATTCTTTTTGTAAAAATATTTTTGAAATATACAGAGCAGGATTTATTTCCTGATCGTCTTATTTTATATGGATTGTCAAATGTTTAAAGCACCTAGAGCCGGGTACATGCTGTGAAGACCTTTAAAAGATGACAGAATCTTAAAGATGGCCTCAGGAATGCTTGTTCCTGCACTGTACACTTTAGCGATTATGGTGGGATTGAGTTGGATCTGATGGAATCGTCCTTTATCCTTAAAGTGTGTACCCAGCTTCACTGATGAATCTTTGTAGGGATTCATAACCCAAGTACATTAATGATTTATTTGCATGTATGGTAAACATAGATATTGCATTAGGTTCCTCCTATTTTTAAAAAAACTGTTAACACACGCTATTATAAATATACTTAATTTGAAACTTGTCACTGCATTCCTGATTGGCCACTAAGGGGTTAAAGAGAATCAGAGTTGTACTTTTCTATTTAAGGCTTTGGGTTTGAAAGGTTATATGGAGAAATGACAGCTTCTTATTATGTCCAATGCCTTATAAGGACATTTTGTGACAGCTGCATAGGGGATTCCATTTAGTTGGACAAAATAAAAGTCCTTTAAGTATATCTATTGCAATAAAAAATAAATATGAATTTGGATTGACAGAAAAACAGTACATATCCACCCTCAGTATATTCAAGATATAATTACCGTAGTTTATTAATAATTCTCAGAGTCTAATTTACAGAAAAAAACTTTATAAAAAATAGTTTTTTGTCTTGTACACAAACATTTGATAGAGGGGCCTTCTGTAACCTAATCATTTTATCCTATGGCTTTAAGAAATGCAGGAAGATCAGAGGTGTAAATCATGGCATGTACGTGGTTAATTTTTTGACCGATTTGACTAACTTGGAATAAAAAACAAACAAACCAGTTTAGCTATTTTTTTGATCACCCACTTAACAATATCAAGCGGTTGATTGAAAAAACTGTGGATAATTTTCTATCAATCTCATCTTTCTGTCGACATCTTCAGTAGATTTCAGGCTGATGGGGCGTGATGGTTATGGAATAATCAGACCAGTGATTAGGTTTAGGTTTTGCTACCAATATATTGATAAGTCAGGGGTGAGGACCTAGAGGTTTATTAGGGAGATGGGGGTGGGGTAAAACAGTATCCCAATATCTCACATAAATACATAATTCCATTTATATTGAGATCCAATTTCCCAAAAAGTTGGGAAAGAAAAATGCAAAATTAAAACTAAAATATGTCATTTAGTAATTGACTTTTTTAAGTATTTTGCAGGTATCAGTTTCTACATTTGTTTATGTTTTAACATGTAGAATTTAGTTTGAAAAATTAAAAATCTTTTCTATGTCCTTTAGTCTGTTAAATATAGTGATTTACCAAGTTACAATCTTTTTTTTTTACAATATATATATACTTTTTAAGAATGAAAAGTAACAGGGGCAGGGAGGTAGGAGTGATTTTTCCTCCCTCCCAATATTGTTTTGTTGGGGAGCTACAGCACATTCAGTTTTCATCTGCCAGGTTAGGGACCTGGGCCTTCCTGTATTAAAGGCAGTGCTGAAGCACTCAGAAGGACTGGCAGAAGCAGTTTCTTTTGTGCTGCCTCTCCTCAAAGAAATGATATTGGGAAGTAGAAAAGTATAGATTCTACCTTACTGCTCTTTTTTAATGGTTTTGAGAAAACTTTATACACACTATGTTTCTTCGTTAACCTTTTTGTGATCAATCACAAAACACCAACCTGAGGGGAATAAAAAAAAAAAAAAATATTTAAAATACACGTAATTAATAAATTAATTACAATAGATATAAAAGTAACACTGGCCAGTGCTAATAAGTGTAGATGAAACATTGTTTCACAGTCTGTGAACTAACCAGCAACATTTGTATCAATAAGAATACAAAATACTTCAAACCACCCCTTCTCTATTGTAGAACACTATCTGGGAGCTGATACCTTTATCATTAACATCTAAAGCTGGGTACACACAGTAGCAGTCTGCAAGATTCTGTCTGTCATCTTTGACAGATGAGAGTACACATATCAGGGTTATTCAATAAAAGTTCTTATCGTTTAAAATGGTGCTAAATTTGCCCCAGCCAATCAGAACTTATTTAACATTTCAAAGCTAACATCTGATTGGCTGGGGCAAAATCAGCACCATTTTAAATGATAAGAACTTTTATTGAATAACCCTGATAAAGTATAGAGAGAAGGTTTGTGACTGCCATCCTACGATCGCGGCCAACTACCTATAATTTAGTACAGGGGGCCGACTGCTGCTGAGGGAAATTATTTGGTCAGAACGTCCATTTCCGATACCGACGGCGAACGTTTGTCTGCATTGGAAACGGTAGTTTTGGCTGTACACACATTAGTTGCGTGCACTAAATACATATTATTAGAATGTACTCCAATCCCTGGACTGATAACCCTAGGCTGGGGGGTATCATTGGGTTCATTGGAGTAGGGTTGACACTGGTCACTGTCCCTTTGCAGCTTCTTACTCAGTACAGTCTGATGGTGCGAGGGGGAATTACACCTCCAATGAGATAGGTCGATAGCAGTTCCTTCTGCATTGTGATTTGCTGTAAAACTTTTGCGTGACAATAAAGCCACCTATTAGCTGGTTTTAAAAATCTCCTGTTATTGTGTCTTTTGAGATGCCCTAGCAGCCACTGCAAGACCCATTTTAATCCCACAACCGTTTATTATTATTATTTAGCGTAGAAGCCAGCAGTCCATTTCCCTGTAAGTACCTTAGGCTTTTGTATAGGATTGGGACATTGTGCATTAAATGGCACACAGTGCAAAATTGTGTTTTCCAGTAACAATTCCCCCATTTGCATTACCACATTGAGAGGGAGGGGGAATCACTGGATTCACTGGAATACAGATTGTTTTAACTGGTGAGCACTGCATCTCCAGTGAATTGGTGTAATATTTATACAAAATTGATTTTTATAGTTCAGACTAAATTAATCAAATTAATTAATCTACTATATGGGATTGTATTAAATCATTTAACCTTGTCTCAATGCAATCAATTAGTCCCCACCATAAATTGCTATTACAGTGAGAAACAAGGCAGGTCCATCCACTGCTTTCCTTCTCCCTACATTAGGAGGTGACAGTGTAACCAGTTGGTAGATTAGTTACTATCAGTGAGATACAAGGCAGGTCCATTCATTGCTTTCCTTCTGCCTAAATTAGGAGGTAACAGTGTAAAAAGTTGGTAGATTAGTTACTATTACTGAGATACAAGGCAGGTCCATTTACTGCTTTACTTCTCCCTACATTAGGAGGTGACAGTGTAACCAGTTGGAAGATTAGTTACTATCAGTGAGATACAAGGCAGGTCCATTCACTGCTTTCCTTCTCCCTACATTAGGAGGTGACAGTGTAACCAGTTGGTAGATTAGTTACTATCAGTGAGATACAAGGCAGGTCCATTCATTGCTTTCCTTCTGCCTAAATTAGGAGGTAACAGTGTAAATAGTTGGTAGATTAGTTACTATTACTGAGATACAAGGCAGGTCCATTTACTGCTTTACTTCTCCCTACATTAGGAGGTGACAGTGTAACCAGTTGGAAGATTAGTTACTATCAGTGAGATACAAGCAGTCCATTCACTGCTTTCCTTCTCCCTACATTAGGAGGTGACAGTGTAACCAGTTGGTAGATTAGTTACTATCAGTGAGATACAAGGCAGGTCCATTCACTGCTTTCCTTCTCCCTACATTAGGAGGTGACAGTGTAACCAGTTGGTAGATTAGTTACTATCAGTTAGATACAAGGCAGGTACATTTACTGTTTTCCTTCTCCCTACATTAGCAGGTGACAGTGTAACCAGTTGGAAGATTAGTTACTATCAGTGAGATACAAGGCAGGTCCATTCACTGCTTTCCTTCTCCCTACATTAGGAGGTGATAGTGTAACCAGATGGTAGATTAGTTACTATCAGTGAGATACAAGAAAGGTCCATTCACTGCTTTCCTTCTCCCTACATTAGGAGGTGACAGAATAACCAGTTGGAAGATTAGTTAATATCAGTGAGGTACAAGGCAGGTCCATTCACTGCTTTCCGTCTCCCTACATTAGGAGGTGACAGTGTAACCAGTTGGAAGATTAGTTACTATCAGTGAGGTACAAGGCAGGTCCATTCACTGCTTTCCTTCTCCCTACATTAGCAGTGACAGTGTAACCAGTTGGAAGATTAGTTACTATCAGTGAGATACAAGTCAGGTCCATTCACTGCTTTCCTTCTCCCTACATTAGGAGGTGACAGTGTAACAAGTTGGTAGATTAGTTACTATCAGTGAGATACAAGTCAGGTCCATTCACTGCTTTCCTTCTCCCTACATTAGGAGGTAACAGTGTAACCAGTTGGTAGATTAGTTACTATCAGTGTGATACAAGGCAGGTCTATTCACTGCTTTCCGTCTCCCTACATTAGGAGGTGACAGTGTAACCTGTTGGAAAATTAGTATTATCAGTGAGATACAAGTCAGGTCCATTCACTGCTTTCCTTCTCCCTACATTAGGAGGTAACAGTGTAACCAGTTGTTAGATTAGTTACTATCAGTGAGATCAAGTCAGGTCCATTCACTGCTTTCCTTCTCCCTACATTAGGAGGTACAGTGTAACCAGTTGGTAGATTAGTTACTATCAGTGTGATACAAGGCAGGTGTCCATTCACTGCTTTCCTTCTCCCTACATTAGGAGTGACAGTGTAACCTGTTGGAAGATTAGTTACTATCAGTGAGATACAAGGCAGGTGCATTTACTGCTTTCCTTATCTCTACATTAGGAGGTGAAAGTGTAAAAAATTGGTAGATTAGTTACTATCAGTGAGACACAAGGCAGGTCCATTCACTGCTTTCCTTATCGCTACATTAGGAGGTGACAGTGTAACCAGTTGGAAGATTAGTTACTATCAGTGAGATACAAGGCAGGTCCATTCACTGCTTTCCTTATCGCTACTTAGGAGGTACAGTGTAACCTTTTGGTAGATTAGTTACTATCAGTGAGATACAAGGCAGGTCCATTCACTGCTTTCCTTATCGCTACATTAGGAGGTGACAGTGTAACCAGTTGGAAGATTAGTTACTATCAGTGAGATACAAGGCAGGTCCATTCACTGTTTTCCTTCTACCTACATTAGCAGGTGACAGTGTAACCAGTTGGAAGATTAGTTACTATCAGTGAGATACAAGGCAGGTCCATTCACTGCTTTCCTTCTCCCTACATTAGGAGGTGACAGTGTAACCAGTTGGTAGATTAGTTACTATCAGTGAGATACAAGAAAGGTCCGTTCACTGCTTTCCTTCTCCCTACATTAGGAGGTGACAGTGTAACCAGTTGGTAGATTAGTTACTACCAGTTAGATACAAGGCAGGTCCATTTACTGTTTTCCTTCTCCCTACATTAGGAGGTGACAGTGTAACCAGTTGGAAGATTAGTTACTGTCAGTGAGATACAAGGCATGTCCATTCACTGCTTTCCTTCTCCCTACATTAGCAGGTGACAGTGTAACTAGTTGGAAGATTAGTTACTATAAGTGAGATGCAAGTCAGGTCCATTCACTGCTTTCCTCCTCCCTACATTAGGAGGTGACAGTGTAACAAGTTGGTAGATTAGTTACTATCAGTGAGATACAAGGCAGGTCCATTCACTGCTTTCCTTCTCCCTACATTAGGAGGTGACAGTGTAACAAGTTGGTAGATTAGTTACTATCAGTGAGGTACAAGGCAGATCCATTTACTGCTTTCCTTCTCCCTACATTAGGAGGTAACAGTGTAACCAGTTGGTAGATTAGTTACTATCATGAGATACAAGTCAGGTCCATTCACTGCTTTCCTTCTCCTACATTAGGAGGTGACATGGTAACCAGTTGGGTAGATTAGTTACTACCAGTTAGATACAAGGCAGGTCCATTTACTGTTTTCCTTCTCCCTACATTAGGAGGTGACAGTGTAACCAGTTGGAAGATTAGTTACTGTCAGTGAGATACAAGGCAGGTACATTCACTGCTTTCCATCTCCCTACATTAGGAGGTGACAGTGTAACCAGTTGGAAAATTAGTTACTATCAGTGAGGTACAAGGCATGTCCATTCACTGCTTTCCTTCTCCCTACATTACAGTGACAGTGTAACTAGTTGGAAGATTAGTTACTATCAGTGAGATGCAAGTCAGGTCCATCCACTGCTTTCCTCTCCCTACATTAGGAGGTGACAGTGTAACAGTTGGTAGATTAGTTACTATCAGTGAGATACAAGGCAGGTCCATTCACTGCTTTCCTTCTCCCTACTTAGGCGGTGACAGTGTAACCAGTTGGAAGATTAGTTACTATCAGTGAGATACAAGGCAGGTCCATTCACTGCTTTCCTTCTCTGTACATTAGGATGTGACAGTGTAACCAGTTGGAAGATTAGCTACTATCAGTGAGTTACAAGGCAGGTCTATTCACTGATTTACTTCTCTCTACATTAGGAGGTGACAGTGTAAAGAGTTGGAAGATTAGTTACTATCAGTGAGATACAAGGCAGGTCCATTCACTGCTTTCCTTCTCTGCACATTAGGAGGTGACAGTGTAACCAGTTGGAAGATTAGTTACTATCAGTGAGTTACAAGGCAGGTCCATTCATTGCTTTCCTTCTCTCTACATTAGGAGGTGATGGTGTAACCAGTTGGAAGATTAGTTACTTTCAGTGAGGTACAAGGCAGGTCCATTCACTGCTTTCCTTCTCCCTACATTAGGAGTTGAAAGTGTATCCAGTTAGAAGATTAGTTACTATTAGTGGGATACAAGGCAGGTCCATTCACTGCTTTCCGTCTCCCTACATTAGGAGGTGACAGTGTAACCAGTTGGTAGATTAGTTACTTTCAGTGAGATACAAGGTAGGTCCATTCACTGCTTTCCTTCTCCGTACATAAGGAGGTGACAGTGTAACCGTTGGAAGATTAGTTGTTATCAGTGAGATACAAGGCAGGTCCATTCACTGCTTTCCTTCTCCCTACAGTGTAACCAGTTGGTAGATTAGTTACTTTCAGTGAGATACAAGGCAGGTCCATTCACTGCTTTCCTTCTCCGTACATTAGGAGGTGACAGTGTAACCAGTTGGAAGATTAGTTACTATCAGTGAGATACAAGGCAGGTCCATTCACTGCTTTCCTTTTCCCTACATGAGGAGGTGACAGTTGGAAGATGAGTTACTATCAGTGAGGTACAAGCAGTGACGGTAATAGTTTTGCTGTGATTCCCAGTCACACCACTGGATGGAAGGTTTTAGCTTTGGAGCTTAGGCATTTTGTTTCTATATAATAGGCTCCCGGCTCTGGGTAATTTTATAAAACCAGCCTACCTACCGCCAACAAGTACTCTAGTTCCACATGTTCAATTTAGTCAAAATAATGAAGAATCCTATTGGAATAAGCATGGGGAAGGCCTGTTTTAAAAGCATTCTCACAGATCTACGATCTAGCGGCTGATTTTATATTACGTTTTTGACTTTGGTTCATTGATATGCTTTGTACTGCTTTTTCCTGCCTCAAACAACCTCCTACTACTGTATATATATAAAGTAAAATCCCCATCAGCCATGGCTATATATCTCTCCCAGCTAATAGGATCACTGAAATGATCATTAAAATTGATGTATGCAGTTGTCTGTTTAAAAGAAAAACAATAGTCTACTTTGATTGACAATATTAGAGCTGCAATCGCTAATTACCATCCTAAAATCACACTAACCTACCAGTCTATGGCAATGTATCTAGGGTTCGCGTAACTTGAAAACACAGTCAGCACAAGTGATGATGTTTGGTCTTAAAATCCTGCAAGTGTTAAAGGAATTGTACACAGAAAAAAATGACTTTGCCTCATTTCAATCTATTAAAGGGTAACTGTGGTCCAAAACCTACTTTAGGTAAATTGACAAATTCCTGAGGATTTTTGCAATTTACTTTCATTATTTATTTTACATAGTTTTGAAGATATATACATTTATGCGTGATATGGTTGCAGCATCACCAGATCCCCTGCACTTCCTGCTTCCTGCACTGACATCATGTGACAGTCCCTCTTCTGTGTTTCCTCCTCCTCGTGGGCCCCCATGGCCCCTTCCCTTGCAGCCTCTTGGGCCTTTCCCTTGCAGCCTCCCGTGGCCCCTCCAACTCATGTGCTCTGGGGCCCCTCCCACTCATGGCTCTGGGGCCCCTCCCACTTGCAGGCCCCCTCCCTCTTGTGCTGGGGCCCCTCCCACCCTCCCACTTGCCCTCCCACCCTCTTGCACTTGGGGGCCCTGGGGCAAGTGGGGGAGGGCCCACAGGACCCGTGAGTGTGCAAAGCCGCAGAGTCCGTGAGTGGGAGGGGCCACAGGGGGCTACAAGGGGAGGGGACACAGGGCCCATGATTGGGAAGGGCCAGCAAGTGGGAGGCATTAAAAAAAGCAGTGCTGTGGGCTGTGCTGTTCTCCCCACCCCTTCCTACCCTTCGGTCATGCTCTGAGCATGTGCCAACCGCAGATTAGAGGAGGAAATAGTATTTCTGACCGCAGATTCAGAACCTCCCACCCCCTAACTTTCTGATCAGTGATTTCTTCATATTTTGGGCTGTGCAGCATGTAGAGTGCATGTCCACCCCCAAAACTAAAATGTAACCCCATACTGGCCCCACTGTGTAATTTAAAAAATTCCTTACCTTACATCTCTGCTCCAAATGGTTCTCCTGCAGTGCCTTTTCAAAGTCCTGGAAAGTGAAGAGCAGAATTTGTCAGTGATTTATCCAGTGCCTATATCTTTCTTATGATATCCAAAGTATTTTTCCCTTCACACTCCTTTAGTTGAAAACCTGTTAAGGTGCTTAAACTCTCCAAACTGCTAACCACAAACAGTATAGGGATAATCCAGTATATGAAAAGGTGGGGAAACGCACCAGAAGAACTGGATGAAATAACTGTGTGTATGTACAGTGACTGGCCACACCCATAATCTCATTCACATGCTCCCTTGCCTATTCTTTCGTGTAAAAGGATTGGCTAGAGGCTACTAGTGGGTGAGACCAACTGTACCAACCGTAAACATTTCCTGCATTATCCTAGGACTGAGCATGTGTAAAGAACATAACGGTCAGTGACCACGCTGTGTGATACTGGAACTCTGGGAAATAAGACACAAACCTCATGTTAGAAAGTTACATTTCTCAACAACCATATTAAAATGAGAGGTGAGACACTGATTACTGTTTTTATAACAAGGAGATCTGCCTTCTAATTCAATGTTGTTCTGAGGCTTTAGTTGTCCTTTAACACTGCATTATTTCTTACTACATATGTTTTCAACTTGTGTGCTCTGATTTATCATTTATCTACAAACCCTACAGCAAATCACCGTCCATAACAGGCGGTTCCCTAGATCATTGTATATTCCTGTATAATATGAAGTGTCCTTACTGATAAGAGATAATTATATTATTCCCAGCACTGAATGAACTAATCACATTATATTTCTCCTGTTTATCTGGCCTCAGTGACTCCATATCCTCATTATCTGCTTGAGAGATGTGCAGATGCTTACTTAATGCACTAATCTCCATGTGTTCATCCCAAGCCTGTTACCCAGTGCTGCCTGTAGGTGGCGCTTAAGATTTTCACTCCCAGTTTGAATGTGATTTTTTTTTCACTCCCTCCTCCCCTGCCAACCATTATATTCACACAGAGGCGCATAAACACACACACACACATACACACGCTCTCTCTCACTGAAAATCAGAAATCACAAGCTGCACACCTGCTACCACACACTCCTAATGATGCAGGCTTTGCCTTTAAACCCACTGCAGCACAGACCCAGCTTCATTCACCATAACACACATGCTCGTTAAAACCCGCACAGGCTATGCACACACACGTTCATGTCTAGACACACTCACATACAAGCAGATTTATAGGATGTGACACACAGAACAGAGACATCAGCTCTACCAACCAAGATATTCCGGCAATGCAACCTGCAAAGAAATGACACACACACAATTGGATGTTGGAATGCTAAAGATACACACGTATCCATTCAGGTATACAGAGATCTCAAAATATCCACACATCTGCACACACACCAGCAGATTTGAACACACACATGGGAAACATCTGGCTCAGGGGGAACACACTGGCAGAGGTGGGGTGTTAGTGTATGGGCAATCACACACTGGTAAGTCACATTATCAATTGTTCCATGGGATATTCCCCATCCATGCCCATCGTTGTCTGATGTGAAGAGGAGATGCAAGGGGGATCATCATGACTGCCATGTATGGGGCAAGGCCTAAAATGGTTTGGGGTACAGTGAAAATTGGATGGGTTATAGACAATTATTCCGGGTTAGGGAAAGATAACTGCTGGAGGTGGTGGGGGTTGGTAGGGGGCATGGATTTGTTCATTTTGTGTAAGAAATTGGGGTGTTGTTTTGTAGAAATGGACTGTGTTTCTTATGTTTGTGTGTGTTGTGTTACGGTTTACACATTTCTCCAGTTTGTTTAGCTCAGGTTCTGATTGCAGGATTCCAATGGTGGAAGATTTGATTGGATCATCTTGCTGTTCCCTGGGTGATTTGTTGATATTGGCCTCTCTGGAATAAAGTTTTCTCCGTTCGCTGTTATAGGGCGTGTATTGTACCTTTTGGATGGGTACAGATATTCCAATAGATTAGCTAACTTAAAGGAACTGTACATGTACGTTACTGGTATTAATACATATACTGTAGTTCTGGTTGGTACAGGGATACTATATAATATTGAGAATTACTGGTATTAATACATATAATGTAGTTCTGGTTGGTACAGGGATACTATATAATATTGAGAATTACTGGTATTAATACATATACTGTAGTTCTGGTTGGTACAGGGATACTATATAATATTTAGAATTATTGGTATTAATACATATACTGTAGTCACACCTGTAAACCTGCAAATTATAAAACCTTATGGTTCCATTTTTTGCAGATCATTCCAATTGTTTATTTTGTAGTATTAATCACATTAAAATGGGTTATATTTTAGTTTTTCTTTAAATCAACCATTTCCAGAGGGATTTTAGACTGACAGGAAGGTGTAATTGATTTCAAGAAAGATGTATTACATTTGGACAGATAGGTACTTGGCTTTTGCTTGCAATGTTAAGTTGAACCTTAAATAAAATGGTGTGGTGTGTATATATTTCTGTAGATGAAAGACCTACTAGGAACATTTACAAATGCACACAGCAAGAAAGGCACTGTTAACCAATGAAATGTGCGATAGCGTAGCCCATGGCATGCACTTGTGTATGGACAGTACATGTAAATATACATACAACTTTGTAGAATAACAACTAAAATAACAATCAATTCTGTATTCCACTATTCCAGGTTATTAATGTGTGAGATCGTAATGCTACGGGTAGTTGGTTTTGCTATTATTATTCACATTCCTGGTTTCTTTGAAACTGTGCCAGGAGCAGATTTGTTGCTGCAGTGAAAAACAGATTAGAAACTTTTGATGTTGAATATGATTTATGAAGGCACCAAAGCAAGATTCCCCCTCCTCTGTAACTTGTCTCACATATAATAATCATGTGTGCAACAAAATGTGTTAAATTAAAATAACACAATCGGCTTGCGCAACCTACTGATTCCTGCCAAGACTTTGGTCAAAATCAAAACCTGAAATTTGGAAGAATGATTGAAATTGAAAGATATTTCCGTGCCTGTTTAACAGTACTGCTCTTACCATGTGTATTTAAATTTCAGAATAGGGGGTTTAGAATTATTATATGAAAAGTGCCACATGCACTTTAGGTAAAGATTCAGATCAGTCATAAATACCGGTAATGATAGTGGCATCCAATATGATGACGTGGTTGTAAAACAAGCATGCAGTACTAAAATACTGATCAGTATTGGTGTTTTAGAGAGGTTGTACAAAACGGTATTGGTATTTTGCCACACAGGCACAGCTGGGAACGAAAAGGGATCTCTTGGTCTCCTTAGCTATAAAGACCCGAGTGACCCTTTATAAATCTGTTTCCTCCCTTCCCCAGCTGCCACCAGTAAGGTTCAAGAGGGAACTTGTTTAGGAAAAGTAGAGTACTTTCCACAAACATGCAGAATACACAAAGTAGCAAGAGTTTTCATTCTGTTTGAGCCTTGCTTGTCTGTGTTTTTATTACGTGGCCTCTGATCTTGTCACAACAGTACTTCTGGATCATTTTCTGCTTTCCCATACTGTGTAGAGAATGCTAGAACACTGCTCCTTGTTTACATCATAAGGTTGTGTACACACAGCCGACATTTCGATTTTTTCAGGTTTGCTGATTGGTAGTTTGTCTGAAAGGAATATTGGCTGGTGTGTACACAGCCTTATACACTATGTTAAAATCTGCATTCAGTGAATGTATAAATAACATTGTACAAGACGTGTTTTCCTGCAGATCTTATCTTTGGAATAGGATTGCTGATCTCTGCCCCTGAACCTTGGTATTTTTCTGTACCTGGCCTGATTCCTGTGCAGAATTAACAGTGGCAGTGTTACTGTCCGATTAATCATTACCAGGACATGTCAAGAGAAGTGTCAAAGGACAGTGCAGAGAAAGGAAGCAGAGATTTAGTTTATAGCTGGACAGCAGGACTGCAATGAGTGCAGAATATTTTTATTTACCCTTAAAGGGGTAGGTGGAATTCGCTGCATTATTTGCCTATACATTCATTTGTTAGCTTTAGAAACTGTAGCTAACTGAGATTTAAAATCCACAACAGCCAGGGAGACCTCAGGTTTGTGGTCTTGAAATTAGGCAATTAGATCATCCAATAGGAAAACAGACTGGACTGAAGAATATTTTCTACCTGCAAGAACTGAGAGTCCCTGTGTGCTACATGCTTCTAAATCAACGTCCTTCTGTGATGTCACGGGTCCATCCTCCTGCCCCACATTCCACCTGACCTGATTTTTTTCTCCCCTCCGTTTTATCATTTCATGTTCATATCTATACCTTATTGCTTCTGCCTTAATGTATTTTAGCATTTTAATATTTTCTGAGGCTCACCCCCCATGGGTCCATTTCCCACGGTCTCCTTTACTTCATGTTGTCCTAAGCAGCAAAGGCATTGTTCCTGTGCCTCACCATGGCACAGGAATTTGCTGAAGAAAAAATGTCTTCAGCAAATTAACATGTAGTAACTGATAGTGATTATTACTACAACTGATCAGCCTGCAGCCCCAGCTATTGGTAAACTGAGAGTTGTAGGTCAGAAATAGCTGGAGGGCTGCAAGAACTACCTACACAAGTTGCGGCATTTCTGCATTGGTTTGTGTCCCACCCTTTTACTTTCCTATATTGCAATTGCCATTTTGCTCTTTCCGCAGATCCCAGTTGCTGGACACTGATATGGATTATGAGCGTCCAAATGTGGAAACAATAAAGTGTGTTGTGGTGGGAGACAACGCTGTGGGGAAAACGCGCCTCATTTGCGCACGTGCTTGCAACGCCACCCTGACTCAGTACCAGCTCCTTGCCACCCATGTGCCGACTGTCTGGGCTATAGATCAGTACAGAGTATGTCAGGAGGTAAGTACTGAGGGAAATACACTTTAATTTTTAGTAATGTGCATTATTGGAGTTCACTTAAAGGATAACTATGCTGTATAAATTCACTTTTTAAAAATCAAAAGAACCTGGGGCAGGGAGGTAGGATTGATTATTCCTACCTTCTTATATTCTTCTATTGAGAAGCTTCAGCACATACCGTTTTTATCTGCCAGGTTAGTGCTCTGGTCCTTCCTGTGTTAAAGATAGTGCTGAAGCACTCAGGAAGCCTGGCCGAACAGTTTTCTTTGTGCTGCCGGCCCTTATAGAAGTAATACTGGGAGGTAGAAAGTACCAATCCTGCCTCCCTGCCCCAGGTACTTTTCATTTTAACTGTTTTTGAAAAAAAACTTAGATGCACTATAGTTCCCCTTTAAGGACTAGGTGGAGCATTGGCATGGCTTGGCATCCTAGGGAACCTGACAAGCATGTTCGTTAATGTAGTAAGTTACACCAACTCTTTGTTATTCTTGGGGCAGGTGTTGGAGCGCTCACGTGATGTAGTTGATGACGTCAGTGTGTCGTTACGGCTTTGGGATACATTTGGTGACCACCATAAAGACAGACGATTTGCCTATGGAAGGTGGGTGACCCAGAAATTCAATGTCATTTAAAGGGACAATTTGTATTAATTATAGAATAAGGGCCTTTACTGTGTAAACAATATATCCTTTTCCTAGTTTAAGTTAACCATACACAAGTTGACATGTACATATGATCAGTCGCATTGGATTGTTTTCCTTGATCAGTCTGGTTGGAAACTTTCCATCAATCGTAGAAGATTCTGATGTTTTTGAAATCTCTGGATTGAATTGCTCAAACATAGTTTGATATTGTGCCTGGTTACCTTACTCTTATCACCATCCACCAGATTGTAGTTTTTTCCTTCTCTAATGTACGTATGTATAATTTTATTTATATAACGGCACTTGGGTACGCAGCGCTGTACATTTTAATATACAGAGTATACAAACAAGCGGATAAGTGCAAGCAATTATACAGATAAATAAAAATGAAATATCATTTCATACATAAGTTAAATCTAAGTGGGTGGGACAACATACAAATACAAGTGGGGGGTGGGTACAAAATGCTTGAGATAGCTAACAATCAATCACTCTCTGTTCATTCTTTTTAGTGTGTTGTTCTTTAGCAGCCGTAAAAGTATCAATAATTGTTCCCCCGATTCACGAGGTAACGTGCAAACTGTGGATCCCAGAAATTGGTCTTTTTATAGAAATTGATCATTTTAGGAAATGGACAGGCGTGAACACTCCCTGCCAATGAGGTGCCGTTGGAAATCTTTAATGGGCAATTACAAGGGAGAAGGAGTAGGGAACCGCATACTAACCAAGATGCTTTGTTTAGTGGCCGTCTGCCGGTGGATCTGCTTGGATCTTCCAATGGACATCTGGCAGGTCTGTGATTGATTGGGGGATGTGGTAGAAGACAGGATTGGAACAGTCCTTGGTAAAAGTGGAATCTCTGAACCTGTCTATGGTTGGCTTTTCTTTCAGCCCCCCCCCCCTTGTGTAAACTCATTCATTCTTCCTTTTCTTTTATTACAACCTTCCTACCCACCTTCTATTTTAACATTCTTTGTTACATCAATTTACACCTTTCCTTACTGTTACCAGTTCTTTATTTTATATTGATGATTAATTAATTTCCCCCCCTTTTTAAACATTTAAAACCCATGGTAAATCCTACGGTCTCTTTCAGTCTCGCAACAGAAACACCAGGTGAAATTGCTGGGGGATATAACAGCTTAGTGCTGGTACACATGGGTGGATATTTCAGCCCGATCAAACCCCTAAAGTGACTTAATGGTTGTATTCCACGGTGATTGCTCTTGACTGAAGGCTCGTACACATGTGTGATTCCAGGCTTAACCCACGACCCACAATGTTCTGTCCAACAGTCGTTTAGTGTATAGGTGCTAAGACACCCAAAATGGCCATTCAGTTGGTCTTCGGTGATGATCGCCCATACACTAAATCAGCCTAAACGGATGTTCCTTACACACCTTGCATCGCTGGTTGGCCCTCGTGGTTACCCCTCTGTACAAACCTTTACAGACAATGCAAGATAGTTTGATTAGAACAGATGGAAATGTCTTCAATGATACACACAATCGGTCAGGCTGAAATATCGACTGGCAATATGATTCCTGACTGATAAACTACTGATCGGGATATTGATTAGTACGACTATCATTGGAAATATTGGGCCTTAGATGGCCACTGTGTACCAGCCCTTGGAGCCTAGACAAATGTTTGACACATGATGATTCTATTACTAGTTTTCTGGCTCCTTTTTGGTTCTGTAACATATTTTTTTCCTCCTGTCCAGGTCTGATGTGGTTGTCCTATGCTTCTCTATTGCCAATCCCAACTCCCTCCAACATGTCCAGACAATGTGGTATCCAGAAATAAAGCATTTCTGCCCTCGTGCTCCAGTAATACTCGTGGGATGCCAGCTAGATCTACGCTATGCTGATTTAGAAGCGGTGAACCGTGCCCGCCGTCCGCTCGCCAGGTTCTGTCCTATGATTTTCTCAAAAATGAATTCATTTATTTTCCCAACTTTTCTGAAGTTTGAAAATCTATTTGGGCTTCAGCCTCTGGGTTTGAAAGTTTCTGAAATAGACTCAAAGCTATCTAACTAAACCAATATTAACGTTAAAGGGAAGTTCTAACATAAAAAAGCATTGCCATTGTAAGTAACTTCACCTCTCTCTAAATCAGGAAAACAATTGTATAAACAGGTAATAAACTTTTTTATTTTCTTTGCAGCTTCGACCTTAAAGGGCAGTCTTACTTCCTTTGCTCATTGAGCTTTTTAGCTTTTTTTAAGCTTGAGCATGTGCAGCGGAAACAGCAGGTGAAACAGCAGTTAATCATTGATTTGCAAAATCGTTTTATCCCCGCACTCCTATTTCAAGCTGCTTACTAGGTGCTGTTCCTCAGTAGCTGCCAACCACTGACAACACAATGCATTCTTCAGACAAATTAACATTGAATAAAAGTCAATCATTGATGTCAGTTGTCACAGCCTTGATTGACAGCATAGAAAGAGGGCCCAGATTACTCTGCCAGATTGAGGACAATTATTATCCTTAAATATCTGTTTAGTAATACAGGTAATAAAGTGCAAAATATGTCAGTTGGAAAGCTGTAAAAGCAGCCAATCAGTGGCTAAAACTTTGCGAATGGAATAAGACAAATGTGTCAATTTTCAGTGCTGTTAATTGCCAACAAAATAATGTTTACTGACGGTTTTATAATTAAATCATATTTAGGATTTTTGAAAAATCTATTTTCAGGTTGAGAATGTCCCATTAAACATCATTAACTCATTGCTGATGGGAAAGCTTGGACTGTAATGTAGTATTTAAACAAAAAACCTGTGGGAAGAGGCCTTAGACTGAAGAAATCCTACATAAATCTTGGTTTTTAATCCTGCAATGTTTGGCCTGTTGAGAAACCGAACTAGAAATATGTAAAGGTGCCCATACATACAGCTTACCTTTAAGGGTATCTCCACCTTAAAAAAAAAAAAAACCTTACATACCTTCATTCCCCTGGTGCTCTGATCTCAGCCCTCTGCTTGCTGGAACTGCAAGCAGGTGGCCGAACCGGCAGTTGTGTCTGTGATTGGCTGAGAGGCAGCCAATCACAGACGCGGCTGCCAGCAATGCAGAATGCTGGGGGAACAAAGGACTGCAAGTAGCGTTCGGATTCTTTTTTTAACAAACAGACTTGGCGGTTGGGGGTGTGATAGAGTGCCCTACACTACAGAAAAGGGTTTTATAGGTAGGGCACCTAGCAGCAACGATAGATGTTAAGGAACAGGGACTGGATGACACACAGACGCCTCCTTCTATTCACTTTCTGGATTTTGAACAGACACTGCAAGAGAACCATTTGGAGCAGAGATGTAAGGTAAGGATTTCTGAACACTACACAGTGGGACCAGTAGTGGATTACATTTTAGTCTTAAGGGTGGACATGCCCTTTAAACCTGATCCAGTGACATTCAATCAATTTCTGAGGAACCATCTTTCCGGAACGTCTTTGTAACCTACATACGATCGAAAAATGAATGGTGAATGCAGGATGTCCCGAACATGTCAGTCACAAAGAAGATCCAGAGAGGCGGTTCCTCAGAAATTGACTGAGTTGTTGGATCGGTCTTAAGGTAAGCTGTAATGTATGGGCAACGTAAGTTGCCATCTTTAAGATAGACTTGTAATAGGTGTGCCACAGGCACAAAATGCTAAAGCTGTGTACACACTCCCCATTCCTGGTCAACCACTGCAACAGAAATTTCGGAAGACGAATATGAAGTATTGGCTGAAATTTTTGTGGTGACCAAGTTTCTAACCAATTTGTTTAGTCAAAATCAGAAGAAATATAGGTCAGACAAGGTGGAAATCTTGGTTTGTAAAAGGGGTGTTCGATCAATCGCACTGATGTAGCACTACCCCTACTGATGGGGTTTACCAGTAGTCGCTCTGGGGGGAATAGTGGCCTATGTGTACACAGCCAAGGATGACACAGATGATTCCTTTGGATGAATTATGGTTATTTTTGAGTCTTGATTGCATCTCTGCTCTATAACATTGATTCCTTATTAACATATGACTCATAAACAAAGGGAAGTATTTACCTCTAAAAAATATCTAACTGTAGGGAAGTATATTATTTGAAAAAGTTAAGATGTGTTTCCACAACTGCATATGTAAACTTACAGTATATATAATAATATTCTGTCCAATAAATGTTATTATACCATTGCAAATTATGACTAATAGATTACTCTTTTTTTTTTTTTTTTTCCTGCTAGGCCAATTCGCTCCCAGGAAATCTTGCCTCCAGAAAAGGGCAGAGAAGTAGCCAAGGAGCTTGGAATTCCCTATTATGAGACTAGTGTTGTAGCACAGTGTGGCATCAAGGAAGTCTTCGACAATGCCATCAGATCAGCCCTTATCTCTCGCCGCCATCTTCAATTTTGGAAGTCACATCTACGCAGCGTGCGAAGACCACTGCCTCAGGCTCCCTTCCTACCCCCTCGGCCTCCACCTCCAGTTATTTTAGTGCCTGACCCACCAGCACAGAGTGAAGACCATCCTGCAAGGTTATTGGAGGAGGCGTCCTGTGCTGATGTAGTGCTGGTGGTTCAAGAGAGAATTCGTATCTACGCTCACCGCATCTACCTCTCAACAGCCTCTTCTAAATTCTGTGACCTGTTTCTTATGGAGGATGGAGACCCCCCTGCCCAAGGCAGAGATCCACTACTTAGGGCCTCCAGTTTTGATGCCTGTGAGGGTTCGGGGGAAGCTGAAGGAGGAGGCATGCGTACATCAGCCAGTGATGGGACTCTGGGGAGAGAGGGAGGCACAGACTTGTCAAGCTGGAGCAGGGCATTTGAAAGCATCCGTAGCGGGGTTCTTGAAGATCCTCCAGGATACAGGACCCGTCGAGTAGCGGTGGTTAAAATGGACAGCTCAGTGAGACCTGGACCTTTTAGGGCAGTCCTTAAATTTCTGTACACTGGACGGTTGGATGAGAGGGAGCCAGATCTCATGGAAGTGGCACATATTGCAGAGCTGCTGGAAGTGTTTGATCTACGTATGATGGTTGCAAATATCTTAAACCGAGAGGCCTTCATGAATCAGGAGATCACAAGAGCCTTCCATGTGAGAAGAAGCAACCGCGTCAAAGAGTGTCTGGCAAAAGGAACCTTCTCTGGTGAGGGTCACTATGGAATGGTCATATTGAGGGCCATTGATGCTGGGACAAACTAAAATAGGAGAGGGTGGAGGTGAGGTAATAGGCTATGGTTAATGGGATTTCAAGGTTTATTTTGAAATGTGTGGTGCATATTTTCTGTCCTACTTCCCAGTTCTCTTTTCTCCATTTCTTATTAGATGTCACCTTTGTTCTGGATGATGGAAATATAAAAGCTCACAAGCCTCTACTTATATCTGGCTGTGACTGGATGGCAGCCATGTTTGGTGGTCCCTTCTTGGAGAGCAGCACCAGTGAGGTTAGAACCTTAATTTATGATTTCTGTCACTGCTTTCCCTCTGTACATTAGGAGGTGACAGTGTAACAAGTTGGTAGATTAGTTACTATCACTGAGATACAAGGCAGGTCCATTCACTGCTTTCCTTCTCCCTACATTATGAGGTGACAGTGTAACCAGTTGGTAGATTAGTTACTATCAGTGAGATACAATGCAGGTCCTTTCACTGCTTTTTTTCTCTCTACATTGGGAGGTGACAGTGTAACCAGTTGGAAGATTAGTTACTATCAGTGAGGTACAAGGTAGGTCCATTCACTGCTTTCCTTCTCCCTACATTAGGAGGTGACAATGTAACCAGTTGGAAGATTAGTTACTATCAGTGAGATACAAGGCAGGTCCATTCACTGCTTTCACTCTCTGTACATTAGGAGTTGACAGTGTAACCAGTTGGTAGTTTAGTTACTATCAGTCAGATACAAGGCTGGTCTATTCACTGCTTTCCTTCTCTCTACATAAGGAGGCAACAGTATAACCAGCTGGAAGATTAGTTACTATCACTGAGATACAAGGCAGGTCCATTCACTGCTTTCACTCTCTGTACATTAGGAGGTGACAGCAGGGCCGGCCTTTGATATGGGCGACCTGTGCGACCGCACAGGTTGCATTACCAGGGGGGTGCCAGTCAGAAGTATTAGGTCACGGACCTGTAGGCCATAGTTGTGCATCGTGCCATAGCCTCTTCAGTTACGAGTCTGCAGATCAAATATATGTATCAGAACCACTCCACAGACAACGCCCCAGCACACATAAGCCTTACTTATGTCTGTATGCTGTGCTGTTGGTGTATTTAGTATGTTACGTAATGATGTACAGATGATATATACAACCATGCACTCTAGATACTGATAAACAGTAAGCGCAGGTGGCAGACTTGATTTGATGCAGGCCAAGGCAATCAGCATTCAGCAGCGTATTGTGTGTGCCTAGGTGTGTGGGGGTGGGGGTTTGGAGGGGGTGCTGGGTGCCAGTAACAAATCTTGCACAGGGTGCTATTTATTCTTAGGCTGGCCCTGGGTGACAGTGTAACCAGTTGGTAGTTTAGTTACTATCAGTGAGATATAAGGTAGGTCCTTTCACTGCTTTCCTTCTCCCTACATTAGGAGGTGACAGTGTAACCAGTTGGTAGTTTAGTTACTATCAGTGAGATACAAGGCAGTTCCTTTCACTGCTTTCTTCCCTCTACATTATGGAAGTGACAGTTTAACCAGTTGGAAGGATCACATTATGATGTGATAATGTAACTAGGTGGTAGATTAGTTACTATCAGTGTGATACAAGGTAGGCCCATTCGCTGCTTTTCTTCTCAATACATTAGGAGGTGACAGTGTAACCAGTTGGAAGATTAGTTACTATCTGGTAAACTAATATACGACTGGTTTACACTGTCACCTCCTAATGTAGGAGAAGGAAAGCAGTGAATGGACCTCCTTGTATCTCACTGATAGTATATCTACCAACTGGTTACACTGTCCCCTCCTAATGTAGGGAAGAAAGCAGTGAATGCCTGCCTTGTACTCACTGACAGTAACTATCTTCCAACTGGTTACACTGTCACCTCAAATGTAGGAGAAGGAAACAGTAAATGGACCTGCCTTGTACTAACTGATAGTAACTAATCTACCAACTGGTTACACTGTCACCTCCAATGTAGGGAGAAGGAAAGCGTGAAGGACCTCTTGTATCTCACTGATAGTAACTAATCTACCAACTGGTTCCACGTCACCTCCTAATGTAGGGAGAAGGAAAGCAGTGAATGGACCTGCCTTGTATCTCACTGATAGTAACTAATCTACCAACTTTACACTGTCACCCTCTAATGTAGGAGAAGGAAACAGTGAATGGCCCTGCCTTGTATCTCACTGATAGTAATATCTACAACTGTTACACTGTACCTCCTAATTTAGGAGAAGGAAAGCATGAATGCCCCGCCTTGTATCTCACTGATAGTAACTAATCTACCAACTTTTTACACTTTCACCTCCTAAGGTAGAAAAGGAAGCAGTGAATGGACCTGCCTTGTATCTCACTGATAGTAACTAATCTTCAACAGGTACACTGCACCTCCTAATGTAGGGAGAAGGAAAGCAGTAATGGACCTGCCTTGTATCCACTATAGTAATATCTACCAACTGGTTACACTGTACCTCCTAATGTAGGGAGAAGAAAGAGTGAATGGCCCTGCTGTATCTCCCTGATAATACTAATCTTCCAACTGGTTACACTGTCACCTCCTAATGTGGAGAGGAAGCAGTGAATGGACCTGCTTGTACTCATGATAGTAACTAATCTACCAACTGTTACACTGTCCACCTCCTAATTAGGGAAAGAAGCAGTGATGGACCTGCCTTGTATCTCACTGATAGTAATAATCTACCAACTTGTTACACTGTCCCCTCCTAATGTAGGGAGAAAAAGCAGTGAATGGACCTGCTTGTACCTCACTGATAGTAACAAACTTCCAACTGGTTACACTGTCACCTCTAATGTAGGGAGAAGAAAGCAGTGAATGGACCTGCCTTGTATCTCACTGATAGTACTAATCTACCAACGGGTTACACTGTCACCTCCTAATGTAGGAGAAGGAAAGCAGTGAATGGACTGCCTTGTATCTCACTGATAGTATAATCTTCAACTGGTTACATGTCACCTCCTAATGTAGGGAGAAGGAAAGCAGTAAATGGACTTGCCTTGTATCTCACTGATAGTAACTAATCTACCAACTGGTTACACTGTCACCTCCTAATGTAGGGAGAAGGAAGCAGTGAATGGACCTGCCTTGTATCTCACTGAAGTAACTAATCTACCAACTGTTACACTGTCACCTCCTAATGTAGGAGAGGAAAGCAGTGAATGGACCTGCCTTTTATCACACTGATAGTAACTAATCTACCAACTGGTTACACTGTCACCTCCTAATGTAGGAGAAGGAAAGCAGTGAATGGACCTGCTTGTATCTCACTGATGTATAATCTTCCAACTGGTTACACTGTCACCTCCTAATGTAGGAGAAGGAAAGCAGTGAATGGACCTGCCTTGTATCTCACTGATAGTACTAAACTACCAACTGGTTACACTGTCACCTCCTATGTAGGAGAAGGAAAGCAGTGAATGACCTGCCTTGTATCTCACTGAGTAACTAATCTTCCAACTGGTTACACTGTCACCTCCTAATGTAGGGAGAAGGAAAGCAGTAAATGGACCTGCCTTGTATCTAACTGTAGTAACTAATCTACCAACTGGTTACACTGTCACCTCCTAATGTAGGAGAAGGAAAGCAGTGAATGGACCTGCTTGTATCTCACTGATAGTAACTAATCTACCAACTGGTTACACTGTCACCTCCTAATGTAGGAGAAGGAAAGCAGTGAATGGACCTGCCTTGTATCTCACTGATAGTAACTAATCTTCCAACTGTTTACATGTCACCTCCTAATGTAGGGAGAGGAAAGCAGTAAATGGACTTGCCTTGTATCTCACTGATAGTAACTAATCTACCAACTGGTTACACTGTCACCTCCTAATGTAGGGAGAGATAGCAGTGAATGGACCTGCCTTGTATCTCACTGACAGTAAATAATCTA
>CM033477.1:126135140-126207417 GCA_019447015.1 Hymenochirus boettgeri
CCTTCCCCTCCAAACTGGTTACACTGTCACTCCTAATGTAGAGAGAAGGAAAGCAGTGAATGGACCTGCCTTGTATCTCACTGATAGTAACTAATCTTCCAACTGGTTACACTGTCACCTCCTAATGAGAGGAAAAAGAGTGAAGGACCTGCCTTGTATCTACTATGTAACAAACCAACTGGTTACACTGTCACCTCCTAATTAGGAGAAGGAAAGCAGTGAATGGACCTCCTTTGTATCTCACTGATAGTAACTAATCTTCAACTGGTTACACTGTCACCTCCTAATGTAGGAGAAGGAAGCAGGTGAATGGACCTGCCTTGTACTCACTGATAGTAACTAATCTTCCAACTGGTTACACTGTCACCTCCAATGTAGAGAAGAAAAGCTGAATGGGCCTCCTTGTATCCACTGATAGTACTAATCTAACTAGTATCACAATTGATCAACTGTACGTCACTCCTAATGTAGAGGGGAAGGAAAGCAGTGAAGGACCTGCCTTGTATTCACTGATAGTAACTAACTACCAACTGGTACACTGTCACCTCCTAATGTAGGGAGAGGAAAGCAGTGAATGGACCTGCCTTGTATCCACTGATAGAACTAATCTTCAACTGGTTACACTGTTACCTCCTAATGTAGGGAGAAGGAAAGCAGTGAATGGACCTGCCTTGTACTCTGAAGTAACTAATCTTCCAACTGGTTACACTCACCTCCTAATGTAGAGGAAGGAAAGCAGTGAATGGACCTGCCTTGTACTCACTGATAGTAACTAATCTCCAACTGGTTACACTGTCACCTCCTAATGTGAGAAAGGAAAGCAGTGAATGAGCCTGCTTGTATCTCACTGATAAACTAATCTTCCAATTTACACTGTCACCTCCTAATGTAGGAGAAGAAACAGTGAATGACCTGCCTTGTATCATCTGATAATAATCTTCAAACTGGTTACACTGTCACTCCTAATGTAGGAGAAGGAAAGCAGTGAATGGACCTGCCTTGTATCTCACTGATAGTAACTAATCTTCCAACTGGTTACACTGTCACCTCCTAATGAGAAGAAGGAAAGTGAAAGGACCTCCTTGTATCTCACTGATTAACAATCTCCAACGGTTACACTGTCACCTCCTAATGTAGGAGAAGGAAAGCAGTGAATGGACCTGCCTTGTACTCACTGATAGTAACAATCTTCAACTGGTTACACTGTCACCTCCTAATGTAGGAGAAGGAAAGCAGTGAATGGACCTGCCTTGTACTCTCACTGTAGATACAAGGCAGGTCCATTTACTGTTTTCCTTCTCCCTACATTAGGAGGTGACAGTGTAACCAGTTGGTAGATTAATTACTATCAGTGAGATACAAGGCAAGTAAATTTACTGCTTTCCTTCTCCCTACATTAGGAGGTGACACTGTAACCAGTTGGAAGATTAGTTACTATCAGTGAGATACAAGGCAGGTCCTTTCACTGCTTTCCTTCTGCCTACATTAGGAGGTGACAGTGTAACCAGTTGGTAGATTAGTTACTATCAGTGAGATACAAGGCAGGTCAATTCACTGCTTTTCTTCTCCCTACATTAGCAGGTGACAGTATAACCAGTTGGAAGATTAGTTACTATCAGTGAGGTACAAGTCAGGTCCATTCACTGCTTTCCTTCTCCCTACATTAGGAGGTGACAGTGTAACAAGTTGGTAGATTACTTACTATCAGTGAGATACAAGGCAGGTCCAGTCACTGCTTTCCTTCTCCCTATATTAGGAGGTGACAGTGTAACCAGTTAGTAGTTTAGTTACTATCAGTGAGATACAAGTCAGGTCCATTCACTGCTTTCCTTCTCCCTACATTAGGAGGTGACAGTGTAACCAGTTGGAAAATTAGTATTATCAGTGAGATACATGTCAGGTCCATTCACTACTTTCATTCTCCCTACATTAGGAGGTAACAGTGTAACCAGTTGGTAGATTACTTACTATCAGTGTGATACAAGGCAGGTCCATTCACTGCTTTCCTTCTCCCTACATTAGGAGGTGTCAGTGTATCCTGTGTGAAGATTAGTTACTATCAGTGAGATACAAGGCAGGTGAGTCCATTGAGATACAAGGCAGGTCCATTCACTGCTTTACTTATTTCTTCATTAGGAGGTGACAGTGTAACCAGTTGGTAGATTAGTTACTTTCAGTGAGATAAAAGGCAGGTCCATTCACTGCTTTCCTTATCGCTACATTAGGAGGTGACAGTGTAACCAGTTGGAAGATTAGTTACTATCAGTAAGATACAAGGCAAGTCCATTCACTGCTTTCCTTTTCCCTACATTAGGAGATGACAGTGTAACCAGTTGGTAGATTAGTTACTATCAGTTAAATACAAGGCAGGTCAATTTACTGTTTTCCTTCTCCCTACATTAGCAGGTGACAGTGTAACCAGTTGGAAGATAAATTACTATCAGTGAGATACAAGGCAGGTCCATTCATTGCTTTCCTTCTGCCTAAATTAGGAGGTAACAATGTAAATAGTTGGTAGATTGGTTACTATCAGTGAGATACAAGAAAGGTCCATTCACTGTTCTCCTTCTCCCTACATTAGGAGGTGACAGTGTAACCAGTTGGTAGATTAGTTATTATCAGTGAGATACAAGGCAGGTCCATTCACTGCTTTTCTTCTCCCTACATTAGCAGGTGACAGTATAACCAGTTGGAAGATTAGTTACTATCAGTGAGATACAAATCAGGTCCATTCACTGCTTTCCTTCTCCCTACATTAGGAGGTGACAGTGTAACAAGTTGGTAGATTACTTACTATCAGTGAGATACAAGGCAGGTCCAGTCACTGCTTTCCTTCTCCCTATATTAGGAGGTGACAGTGTAACCAGTTGGTAGTTTAGTTACTATCAGTGAGATACAAGTCAGGTCCATTCACTGCTTTCCTTCTCCCTACATTAGGAGGTGACAGTGTAACCAGTTGGAAGATTAGTTACTATCAGTTAGATACAAGGCAAGTCCATTCACTGCTTTCATTCTCCCTACATTAGGAGGTGACAGTGTAACCAGTTGGTAGATTACTTACTATCAGTGTGATACAAGGCAGGTCCATTCACTGCTTTCCTTCTCCCTACATTAGGAGGTGACAGTGTATCCTGTGTGAAGATTAGTTACTATCAGTGAGATACAAGGCAGGTCCCTTCACTGCTTTCCTTCTCCCTACATTAGGAGGTGACAGTGTAACAAGTTGGTAGATTAGGTACTATCAGTGAGATACAAGGCAGGTCCATTCACTGCTTTCCTTCTCCCTACATTAGGAGGTGACAGTGTAATCAGTTGGAAAATTAGTTACTATCAGTAAGGTACAAGATAGGTCCATTCACTGCTTTCCTTCTCCCTACATTAGCAGGTGACAGTGTAACCAGTTGGAATATTACACTGTCAGATACAAGATACAAGTCAGGTCCATTCACTGCTTTCCTTCTCCCTATATTAGGAGGTGACAATGTAACCAGTTAGAAGATTAGTTACTATCAGTAAGATACAAGGCAAGTCCATTTACTGCTTTCCTTCTCCCTACATTAGGAGATGACAGTGTAACCAGTTGGTAGATTCGTTACTATCAGTTAAATACAAGGCAGAACCATTTACTTTTTTCCTTTTCCCTACATTAGCAGGTGACAGTGTAACCAGTTGGAAGATTAGTTACTATCAGTGAGATATATGTCAGGTCCATTCACTGCTTTCCTTATCGCTACATTAGGAGGTGACAGTGTAACCAGTTGGTAGATTAGTTACTATCAGTTAGATACAAGGCAGGTCCATTTACTGTTTTCCTTCGCCCTACATTAGCAGGTGACAGTGTAACCAGTTGGAAGATTAGTTACTATCAGTGAGATATATGTCAGGTCCATTCACTGCTTTCCTTATCGCTACATTAGGAGGTGACAGTGTAACCAGTTGGTAGATTAGTTACTATCAGTTAGATACAAGGCAAGTCCATTTACTGCTTTCCTTTTCCCTACATTAGGAGGTGACAGTGTAACCAGTTGGTAGATAAGTTACTATCAGTGAGATACTAGAAAGGTCCATTCACTGCTTTCCTTCTCCCTACATTAGGAGGTGACAGTATAACCAGTTGGAAGATTAGTTACTATCAGTGAGGTACAAGGCAGGTCCATTCACTGCTTTCCGTCTCCCTACATTAGGAGGTGACAGTGTAATCAGTTGGAAAATTAGTTACTATCAGTAAGGTACAAGACAGGTCCATTCACTGCTTTCCTTCTCCCTACATTAGCAGGTGACAGTGTAACAAGTTGGTAGATTAGGTACTATCAGTGAGATACAAGGCAGGTCCATTCACTGCTTTCCTTCTCCTACATTAGGAGGTGACAGTGAACAGTTGGAAAATTAGTTACTATCAGTAGGTACAAGAAGGTCCATTCAGTTCCTTCTCCCTACATTAGCAGGTGACAGTGTAACCAGTTGGAAGATTAGTTACTATCAGTGAGATACAAGTCAGGTCCATTCACTGCTTTCCTTCTCCCTATATTAGGAGGTGACAGTGTAACCAGTTAGAAGATTAGTTACTATCAGTAAGATACAAGGCAAGTCCATTTACTGCTTTCCTTCTCCCTACATTAGGAGATGACAGTGTAACCAGTTGGTAGATTCGTTATATCGTTAAAATACAGCCGAGAACCATTTACTTTTTTCCTTTTCCCTACATTAGCAGGTGACAGTGTAACCAGTTGGAAGATTAGTTACTATCAGTGAGATATAAGTCAGGTCCATTCACTGCTTTCCTTATCGCTACATTAGGAGGTGACAGTGTAACCAGTTGGTAGATTCGTTACTATCAGTTAAATACAAGGCAGAACCATTTACTTTTTTCCTTTTCCCTACATTAGCAGGTGACCGTGTAACCAGTTGGAAGATTAGTTACTATCAATGAGATACAAGGCAGGTCCATTCACTGCTTTCCTTCTCCCTACATTAGGAGCTGACAGTGTAACAAGTTGGTAGATTAGGTACTATCAGTGAGGTACAAGGCAGGTCCATTCACTGCTTTCCTTCTCCCTACATTAGGAGATGACAGTGTAACCAGCTGGTAGATTAGTTACTATCAGTGAGATACAAGGCAGGTGTTACGAGATCTTCAGGATAAGACCCCTGTGAGACCCCCTCTGGACGCGAAATCTAAGTACCTGCCGGTCTTCACCAGAGCCTCTAATGGTGCGGATGTTTTGCGGTGAACAGATTCCAGGTCGTGGCTCCAGAGGAGAGAACCACAAAGCCCAATCCCATAATGTGGAGAGGCAGCAGAATATATATAGGCGTAACTGGAGGTAGGAGCTGCGGAAGATATTTGGACCGGAGGTAGAAGCGGTGGAAGATATGCAGACTGGAGATAACTGGAGGTAGGAGCTGCGGTAGATATTTGGACTGGAGGCAGGAGCTGTGGAGAATATGCAGACCGGAGATAACTGGAGGTAGGAGCTGCGGTAGATATTTGGACCGGAGGTAGGAGCTGTGGAGGATATGCAGGCCAGAGATAAATGAAGGTAGGAGCTGCAGTGGATATTCGGACCGGAGATAGGAGCTGTGGAGGATATGCAGACCGGAGATAACTGGGGGTAGGAGCTGTGGTAGATCTTCGGAAATAAGGAACGCAAAGGAAGGAGAGCTAAGGTTCAGAGTCAAGAAAACCCTGAACTGGCAGCAAGAGGCAAGGGGCCAGGAGGAGCCTAAATAGGCCCCTGTGACCTCATCCCTGCTAGCCGTGCCCCGGAAGGAGATGGCCGCAAGCAGGGTAAAAGTCCGCGCCGCCAACGTACTCGCGTCACTGAGGACGCACGGGCGTGTGCGGAGCGCGTCATCGACGCGCTCCTGCTCGTGGCCATCGGAGGAGGACCCTGGGCTTGAGGGAAGGTAAGTACCTGACAGCAGGTCCATTCACTGCTTTCCTTCTCCCTACATTAGGAGGTGACAGTGTAACCAGTGTGTAGATCAGTTACTATCAGTGAGATACAAGGCAGGTCCATTCACTGCTTTCCTTCTTTCTAGGAGGTGACAGTGTTACCAGTTGGTAGATCAGTTACTATCAGTGAGATACAAGGCAGGTCCATTTACTGATTTCCTTCTCCCTACATTAGTAGGTAACAGTGTAGCCAGTTGGAAGATCAGTTACTATCAGTGAGATACCAGGGATGTCCATTCACTGTACATTAGGAGGTGACAATGTAACCCGTTGGTAGATCAGTTACTATCAGAGATACAAGGCAGGTCCATTCACAGCTTTCCTTCTCCCTACATTAGGAGGTGACAGTGTAACCAGTTGGTAGATCAGTTACTATCAGTGAGATACAAGGCAGGTCCATTCACTGGTTTCCTTATCTCTACATTAGGAGGTGTAACCAGTTTATCAATCTTTTGGCAGTTTCTGTCTTTACCAGTTGTTCCATTTTACCCCTCTGCTTTTTCTTGTCTGGCTGCCCAGATTAGGAGATGTAGTTAATGATACATTGTCTCTTTGCTATTACTGCAATTCATGGTTGTACAGAGGACTTCAGCCATGCCACAACAATAAATCCTGATGACCTAGGCCATGGCCTATGTGGCCTTAATGGGAAATCCAGCCCTGAGAATGCTGACCAGGTTTGTCAATACTATAGTTAGGCCTGCAAATGTAAGTTTGGCTAAGCTGTGAGTAAAAGCTGATTTGCTTGTCTGATCGATGTTCAGGTCAAAACTCTGGAACATCCCTAAAGTTCAATCAATTTTATATTGAAAATTATCGTTTTTGGTTGATCAAAAAAAAAAATGTGGTTGAAGTAATTTAATTGATAGATATGCTGATTGACTTTAAGAATAAATCAGCCTGTGCAAAGCTACGTACAGGCAGCACCTGCAACAAGAATTGGTTTCGTGTATGGACAATCAGTCGGGCTTCCATGATGATCCTGACAGATCCCCACAATCCCCACAATGCCAACTAAAGGCCCATACACAAAATGATTGTTGCCTATAACGATTGTCAGGCCATCGTGAGTTGTGGACCGACGCTAGTTGTGGGAAATATCGCATATCTGTGCATAGCTTATGGTTGGGTGCACGTGATAAGATTTTTTGTGTCGGAAGTGATTTTGTGACCGGTGTCGACCAATGTCAAAGGCCCTACGTTCAGATCAAACAGACGATCAGAGATCCCAGTAAATCACAGGCAATCCTATGGACTGGACCGCACAATCGGATGCAGCAAACAGTCAGCTGTGGCTATTTTTGCCGCAACCAACAGAAGCACAATGAAGCACTGCATGGTTTATATCAACCTTATGGCTCTCCTCCCTCAAACCTTAAAAAAAATCACTGTTCAGTTGAAGACATTGCTAAAGGCATCTGTATTTACATTTAGGCTACTTTCAGACAAATGGCAAAAGCCGTTCGCTAAAAGTTACCTGAGCGGATCCTTGACGGTTGCCGATAGAGAAACGCTAAATGTAGCCAAACACCTGGAATCACGTAGGTTTGCCATTGGTCTGAAAGAAGCCTTAAAGGGTATGTCCATCAAAAATACGTTGGTTTCTATCTGATTTACTGAAGAACAGGAGGTAAATGCACTCTCTTACCTCCCATTCTTTAAGTAAATCTTCCAGGAGAGGAGGAGACACTTACCTGCGGACATGCTCCAGCGCTGAAATACCCGACGCCCTCCGACGCATCTCCAGTCCTTTGCACTGTGCACAGACTGTCAGGGAAGTCGGCGCTGGAGCGGGTCCGCGGCCCCGCGGGTAAGTGTATCCTCCTCTCCTGTAAGATTTACTGAAGAACGGGAGGTAAGAGATAGTGCATTTACCTCCTGTTCTTCAGTAAATCAGATAGAAACTAACTTACTTTTTTGATGGACATACCCTTTAAATGAATCTATAATTGTATAAGAAATGTGCAAAAAAATAAAATAATTACTACAAAACTTTTCTGTAACTGATTATCTCAACTTGACATTTCTCTGTTTACTTCTCCATGTTCCACGTCATTCATACCCTGTCTCTCTGTGGCAAGGAAGAGAAATGATCCTTTTTTTTGTGGCAAAACTACAGGTTTTGCAGGTTTCACAAAATTAGTTTAACACTAGTGTTTGGAGTGTAATTTTAATCTGATACTGTTGGCGTGTGTTTCCCGTTGATGAGTTTTCTCCTTGATTCTGATTTATCAGATGTGGTTTGACAAAATTACAAAACCTTTCATTTTTTCAATACGACAATACTTGCATGACAATCCACTGGTCAGCAGGGCAACAACAACCAATCACAGCTATATATTGTGTTCTTGCCTTGACTGTTATAATGCTAGTTCCAGCAGCCATTTGTCAGTGTGATGAAGTTGGAGAAGGTAGAGATGGACAGTTCTGTATATTGCTATTGTGTGAATTTCAATAGTCAGCCTGACAGTCAGTCTGCACTTCAATGTAGGCATTCACACTTGGTAGTATACTAGCCCAGGTGCAATATATTCCAAAGTTGAATAAAAAGAAGCAAGATGGTGCACTCAAAGGGTCTTTTCCAAAACGTTTAATCCTATAGTGTTCAGCAATGTGTCGGCTCGTATCCTAGAGCCTTTATCAAGCCCCTTGATAGGAGGAAGTGACTCTTGCGTCACGAAACTCGTAAGGCGGTGCCTCACCTGCATGTACGTTGTAGCTCACTTTAATCTCTTTTGTATATATATATATATATATATTTTTTTTTTTTTTTTTAGTTGATAGTCACGTAATAAATAAACAACATTTTGGGCCCCTTTATCAAGCAACATGTGACATCCAACACCATATATATATCCCCAATGGGAAGACATACTGCCTTGCAGAGTCTTCCCATTGACTATATTGTGGACTGTCATTGACAGTGGCAGAGGGGTGGAAAGGACCAGAGTGTCAGGAGAAACTGTAAACACCAGAGGCAAGGACTAAAGGCCATATTTTGCAATACTGCGGGTTCTCGTTATTGTAAGATGGTGCCCATAAATGTACCATCTTTTGTAGAATACCATGCGGTATTTAAATTCCGTAACGGTATTCTATATGGATGTTCATTAATTTGCTATCGCAAATTTAGGATTGCAATCATTGATTTACAACCAGTAGATTTTAGGACCGTGATTATAAATAGTCCTTTGCTGCTTGTGCCATGTATTCACGTCTGTGGGGACCATCATCCACAAACTTGTTAACATTTATTTCTAAGGTTAAAAATCTACCAAAAAACTCCTCATTACACAATTACTATTAATTCATTATTAATCTTTCATCCAATGAGTGCACGGCTAAAGGTTCGTACACACGTGCGATCGGGGGTCCCGACCCACGACACTCGACGTGTACGAACATTCGTTTCGGCCGATAATCGTCCCATGTATGGGCCCTTTACCAGACAAAACAGCCGTTTGGTCGGGGATCGTTGCCTGACCAACCGGGCGGATCTCAAAATATCGGCAGAAACGATGTGCACGTGTGTACGAACCTTTAGATTAGTGTAAGAGTGATGGACAGTCCCTGTAATAGACACTGATCACTGCGCCCTTCTTCCTCTTGACAATACTGAGTCACTTCTGACTGACAACAATGTCAAGAATTTTGCATTTGGCTCTTTTGAATCACTAGTACAAAAAGGCAAGTCAGCATTTTCACATGACGGTAGCTAATGTGAACCATGTCAATTACTTTTGTTTTTTATCATTGGGAAACTACCCACAGTGCCTTCTGACAGATTGCCACTCTTTCATAAAGCTATACGACATTTGATTACAGGACGGATAAGCTCTCCAGAAGCCAGGTCCATTCAGATATTATTTAACCGACTATTCTCAGCACTCATAGACAACCCTCTGCTTTCAGTGAGTTGCTGACAATAGACAGACATACACATCATACACATGCAACAGTTGCTACTTATTACAAGGAAGATTCCAATTTAATATGTAATTTATATGCAATAACTCACATGTGTACTCACCCGATTGAACAGCTCATTGTCGGCTCCCTATACTTCGTATGGGCAATTACTGCTCAACGGGAATTTCCAGTCTGGGAAGACCAATCCCAAGGGGCCACGATTTATTGTACGCCCATTTTCAAGGCTGAGGTGCAGATCCTGTCTGTCATCTTTCAAAAATCTGCCAAGTGTGTACCCAGCTTTAATCAGGATAAAAAATAGTGAATCCCGTTGGATTTTACAGGATTTTGCCAATTATCAGATATGCGTATGGCCAGCTTAAAATGTATGTATACTGAAAAAATTACATCTTAATCAATAAATAAATATGTGTAAGTAGCACTTACTCTGAGGTGTGTGTGTTGCTGCATGTCATCAATACAATACTTTTTTTGCTCAGGCTCTGATCACTGACCTGACTATTTTCCCCCATGCCAACTGTCAATACTGCATACAGTATACAGCACACCAACTGTCAAACCATTCCAGCTACAGCAAAACTGCTTACAGAAATGCAAAAACGTGAGATGTTTCAGATTGAATATCTAATGAAATAGGAGGGAGATCAACAAAAGAATGATACAGTCATAGTTGGGATGGATTATAGTTTCCACTAATGGGCAATTAAAAAAAACAAATTTGCCATACCATTAAAGATGAAGTGGAAGCTAAACAATTACAATAAACCCACGGATCCAGCAGGACTTTCAGGATGAAGAGCAAGCTTTGCAAAAGTTTGTCATCAAAAATTCAACATTTCAGTGTCAAACAATTCAACATGCTTTGTAGAAAAATCGAAATTCTGTGTTGAAAATCCAAAATTCTGCTCCCATTCTGCAATTAAATGCTCAAATAATGTAAATATCCATATCAACATACCTTGATTAGGGGTAACAAAAACACTATTAAAGGACAACTACAATGTAAATATTATTTTATTGAGGAGCTATAGCATGTACAGTTTTTATCTTCCAGGTTAGTCCCAGACTTGTATTAAAGAGCCAGGAGAACGCTTGGCAGAAGATTTTTTTTTTTTGCTGGTGTTCTTTTTGTCCACCATAATTTTCTTGTATGTCCCAAATTCTAAGAAATCTTGTAAATCGTTTCCTAGACTTAAAGGGTATGTACATTGGAAAATTTAGTTTTTTTAAATTGCCCATTAGTGTATAATGGGTAATTCATTCCAACTATCACTGTACCGTTTTTTTTTTGTTATTCTGCCCCCTATTTCATTAGATATCCAATCTGAAACATCTAATGTTTTAGCATTTCTGTAAGGTTTTTTGCTGTAACTGGAATGGTTTGACAGTTGGTGTCCTGTATGCAGTTTTGACAGTTGATATGTGGGAAAATAATCAGGTCAGTGGTCAGAGCAAAACGAGTATTGTATTGAAGGCATGCAGCAACACACACCTCAGAGTAAGTGCTACTTACATGTATTTATTTATAGATTAACGCAAAGTTATTTTTTCAGTATACACACACTTTAAGTGCAAATTAATAATACAACAAATTTAATTTCCTGTTTATTTTTTACTGAAGATTTCAAAATGTAATAAGGCAATATAAATAAGAAAACCATTGTTTAGCATCGTACACACTGTAACGGTCGATGAATATCTGACCATTGATTATTCACCCGGCTGTTCGACCTACAGTCATGCGTGGCAGGTCAGCCCCATGATCACACGTCTTTATGGACCCTTAGAAATCTTGCAATTGAATTTAACTGGGTGACGGCTCTTTAAAAAGTTTAAAGGGCATGTCCACCCCCAAAACTATAATCCCCCCCACTACTGGCCCCATTGTGTAGTTTAATCCTTACCTTACATCCCAGCTCCATAGAGTTCTTCTGCTATCCCCTCCCAAAGTCCAAAAAAACTCCAACCAGGAGTACTGCAGAGTCCATATAGGACTCTGCCTCCTGTCTCTCCTCCGGGAGAATTTTGCCATGTGCAGAAGAGCCCTCCCCCCCCTCCCTCTCGATTTAGATTCCCTCCACCTAGCTTAAAAATCTTTTTATGTAATAGTCTCCCTGCTCCCCCAGCCCCAACCGCTATAGTTTTATTATCAGAAAGTGCCCCAAACATTACTTACCTTCCCTCTGCTGGTCCCGCCCCTCTGCTTGCATTTTCGCGCAAGCAGAGGGCATGGCAGTGCGGAGGACAGAGGGAAGGTAAGTAATGTTTGGGGCACTTTCTGATATTAAAACTATAGCGGTTGGGGCTGGGGGAGCAGGGAGACTATTATATTAAAATTTTTTAAGAAGGATGGACATGCCCTTTAAAGAAGAATAAAAAGACTTTACTAGTTAATCAGAGAGATCCTATTCGAACGAATTAAAGCTTCGTACACACGTGCGATCGTGGGTCCCGAACCGCGATGCACAATCTGTTCGAATGTTCGATTCGGCCGATAATTGTCCCGTGTATGGGCCCTTTATCGCCCAAAACGGCCCGTTTCAGGCTATAAAGTGCCCATACACGGGACGATTATCGGACGAAACCTGATCTGCAATTATTAATCCAGTATGTTCAGCCTATAGACTTCTTTATTTCCTTATTTGTGTTCAATAAAACAGTTGGTGGAACAAAGGTCTCACCACATATTTACATTAAGGAACAATGAAGAGTTGTTGTATTGGATAAAGTACAATAGATCTCGTAACACATCTTGTTTAGAAAACTTGAGACAGATTAACATGTCCCAGCCCCCTTCTTAAAACACAATGTTGTTTTCAGAGCCATGCATTACTAATTGCCCCCTGATCATTTTAAACCAGAACTTTGAACTTTAATGGGGACCACACTTTATATGGCCAATGTAGGCTGTTATGTCAATATAAATTCCTCCATCTCGGATTAGGCTGTATATTATGGCCTAGAAGTATCAATTCCCAGCTGCATTATCTTGAGAAGATTTCAGTCTTAAGTTAGGTACACACCTGAAAGATCTTTTAAAGATGCCTGTCCTTTTTCAAACAATCGGGCTACACACAGTCCCGAGCGCTCCCCCTATGCACAGCAGAGTGTAGGGAGAACACTTAGGACTCTGTGTTCCCTCGGCCACGGCTGACTCCCCTATAGGGAGTCTAACGTGACCGAGGGAAATTTTTCCTCTTTTCTGAGCGAGCAATCAGCTGGCCTGATCGTTCGGCGGCTGCACACTCGTTCTGAAAAGTAAGGTATAGACAGTACCAATAAAGCCTGATACCGTCTGTTTTGGGGCTTTATCGGTACTGTGTGTACCCAGCTTTAAAGGTCATCTTCTACTGTACAAATATTACATTTCAGCACCCCCCAAACCTAATTTTTGCATTCTTTGTTTTTCAAAACGATGACCCTGAATAGACTTACCTGACCTTGACCCATGCTGCCTGGGTGCCGGTAGCTCATGTCAAGCGCAGGCAGCAATGAGGCGCTTCCTGGTCTCGGGTGTGAGATAATTGTGTGTGCCATCCCCATTGTGTCTTTTACTGACAGCCACAGCCAGGAAGCAGAGAGGGTAGCGTGGCAGAGTGGCAAGAAACTGGGTCTGGTAAGTCTCTTCAGGTGCATCTTTTTGAAAAATTAATAATATGAAAGTTAGGTTTGGGGGGTGGGTGGTGAACCTATATATAAAATTTTGTTTCATGGCTGGACATGCCCTTTAAGCTTAAAAATGCTGCCAGATGCTCCTAAAAATATTCACCCACACCCATGTCTGGCAACATTTTCAACCCAACGAGGCCTACGGCTGGGTACACACAATAGGACCCTTTGCTGCGACCGAGCGTGCGATCCATAGAGGACCTCACAATGGCTAGTGGTTTTTCCGACCTATCCGATCCCCATTAGTCTAAACGTCAGTTGCAGCTGGCCCAGGAAACCATTTAGTATTTTGGACCGATCTACCAAAATCTAAGATGGTGTGTACCCAGATTTAGTGTTGGAGTGTTGGATTAGCCTACATTCAGTTATAGTTTGGTGGGGGGAGATGCCCGTTAAAACTTCTCAAGATTGCGCAGACCAATCGGTAGATGAAATGCTACTTCCTGTCCCATTTTCCACTGGGAAGTGTCAATCAGCATTGAGTGGTGTAGGAGTGGAAACCACGATTTGTCAGGACTGGTAGGATCTGCCTGTGTGTACTGCCCATAAATGCCAGTATTACCATATATACTCGAGTATAAACTGAAATACATAATTTTACCTGAAAAAAGGAGTGTAACCGAGGGTAGAAATGACCACTACCGTCTTCTGATTCTGTATTGTTTTGAGACTTTAGTTGCCCTTTAAATGGACAGCAGAATTCCCATACGCCGAGGCGCCGAGTAGTGCCGTCATCCAGAAGCGCAGAGGATGTGGAGCGAGCGGCCGCCGGACAAGTTAGGAGAAAGTGGTTGACTTGAGTATAAAACAAGGCTTTGGTTTTTTAAGCTTTTTTCAAAGCCTGAAAACCTCGTTTTACACTCGAGTATACACCGTAAATTTAGAAATAGATATTTTATCCTTTTTTTAAAAAAACTACATTTTTCCCTGTGGTATTAAAATGTTCTCGAATACCAAAACTTTATTATATTCATAAGTACTTTATATTCCTGTCCTGACCAACAAGCTAAAGATGGCCTATATTCAGCAAATTCTGTTGAAAGGGTCACTATACTCACTGAAACAACTTTAGATTTTCTGAAACTACAATTTGAGAGAAATAAAATGATGGTACTGACATATATATCTGTGCTTGCTTTGTCATTAAATTATTCATGTTTAGTGAGTGCTCCTAATTGCCCCCACCCTCCCTTACTCACTGCCTCCTTGTAGTGTCTGCGACACTAATAAGTTCTGCAAAGCCTCACCATCGACACTGCTCTGCTTACACATCTCCCCCTCCCTATACCTTTTTTAATTTTCTCTGCTGATTCTCTTAAATGTTGCAGAAGGTGTGCAGGCAGGCAGGCAGGCAAAGAGGTCAGGCATGGGTCACATATTAAAATTTCTGCTCCTGGATTGACAGGTCTTTCCCTGTAAATGCTGTGATTTCAAATGATGATTTCTCAGGATCTACAGCTCAGATTTAAAATCTGGAAAACGTTTTAGAACATTGGTCCAAAAAGGTAAACTTTTTTCAAAAATTCGATCGAGCATAAAGATACCCTTGAACACCCGCCATGTGTATGGATGGGTTATAAAGCCACCATCGGCATTGTGACCTATTTCCATTGAATTATACTTCAAACAATAGTGAATCCAAATAGCCACTCACTGTTACTGAAAGTCCTCAGTCCTGACTTTTCTGCCACAAAGTCCAATATTCACTTGCAAATTTAAAAAAAAAAAAAATGAAGGGTCCTCCAGTTTCTTGTGAAAATATTGTTATGGTTATTTACCCCTTTGTACACAGCACGGCAACATTTCAGGCAAAACTGTCCCCTTTTCAAGGCTTGAGAAAGGGCACAGTTTTGCCCGAAATGTTGCTGTGCTCTGTACAAAGGGGTAAATAAACGTTACACTATTTGCACAAAAATCTGAAAGACAATTTTATTTTCGTTGGATTGTTATTGGCTCCCTGTACTACAAAATATAGAGTTGATAACATTGGTAATGTGTAGGTAAATATATATGTATCAATCTTTACTCGTGTCCAGATTCCATTGGACTCTGACATGAATTTGCAACCAAAGTCACATGCGTGTGGTCAACTTTATGATCAATAAACCGATCAGCATTCTGCGGCTCAGGAATAAAAGCGGTGGTGTTGTCGATATTTTGTTGCCACCAATCACCTGACCTGTTAAAGGTCACTCGATTGGCCATCGTGTCCAATTTGGTGCAAAAAAAACAAATGAAAAAGTCAGAAGCAGTGATATTTTTCAGCAATATTTCAACCCCTTCAATTGAAATATCGTATCAAAGCTGTCAATCGGGTTGAACTATTGACCTGCGTAGACCTAGTTATGCCAACTGTAATATACCAGCATAGACTACTTATTAAAGGGACAGTTCAGTGGAAATGATCAATATTTGTTAAATTGTTAGTTTGTGTAAGGCCTTCTTAGTTATTCTACATACCGTATATACTCGAATAAGCCGATCCGTATAACTTAATTGCGACGTGCCCGCGCCGAACGTGCACACACCTACCCGCATCAGTCTCCTAAGTCCTGCATAAGTCCTTTCAGTTCCGCTCAACACAGTTCCGGTGGCCTAACGGAAAAGAATTTACCGGGTACTTTTTTACATACTTACCTTACGATTGCCATTCCTCCCCCTGCCTCATTCCTTCATTTAGAGATGTGACCCGAGTATAAGCCGAGGCAAGGTTTTTAGGCTGATTTTTAAACCTAAAAACCTCGGCTTATACTCGAGTATATACGGTATTCTCTCCCATTTTGAAAAATCAGTTGATTTCATACCCTTTGCTGTTCCCTGCTGTTGACATTAGTGAGCTGACATTTCAGGTTCTAACGGTCCTTCTACTTTCCAAGATGCACCACTTCCTTGGAATGTTCCTAACAGTAATTTCTACTGATTGGCTGTTGGATGGGTCAAAGATGCTCAGATCTCTACTGAGCAACTGAATCTACCCAGGCGCTGAGTCAAGGGCAAGACCATAACAGTCTCTACTAGGGGTCCTGCAAACAGGAAGTCAGTATTTCGGTTGCATTTATTTATACACAGACAAAATGCTGAATTGGCAGATTAAAGGGCAAGTCCAGCCCTAAAATGAAAACTTACATACAGGCAGGGGCGCCCCTACCATGAAGCAAACTGAAACATTTACTCAGGGCGCGACCTTGCGGAACACTTAAAAGACGGCGGGTAAAAAAAAATTCCTCCTTTCTGCAATATTGCATTTCAGCACCAGTCCACCAATCAGTGTTGTCAGCCCTATGTTCCCTGATTAAGCCATGCCCACTTATCATGCCACCAACTGTATGCGGCATTTAAAAGTTGTTTCAGGTGTCAAAAACCCTAGGAACACCCCTGCATACAGGTAAATCCCCCCCCAAAACCCTAAACGGTAACAGTTTGAAATCTGAAATATATAAGTCTAACTTGAAATCCTGTACAATGTCCTGTTGCCCCAGTTTCTTCTTCCTGGTTCTTCCAGTTAGTAACTGTCAGTTATGGATTTGACAGTTGACATCACAACCAATGACAATGTTAATTCCCTGTCTGCCTCTTCTGAACATGCCCAGGCTCAGTAAATGCTCAGTACAGGTTTCTAAATTGCTCAGCTTCCACGAGGCATCCAGAAGCATAGCAGGCATACAGTAATGAATTCATAGGACAAAGTATGATATATCGGCATATTTTAAAGAGCCCATCTTTCTAAAAGATGTTCTTATGAGGGTGGAGTTGTCCTTTAAGGTCATTGGGATGAAAAAATACTTTTCTTTTTTCTGAAAAGTACATGTATTTGCACTGAACTTTCCATTTAAAGGGTATGTCCACCCTTGAAATTTTTTTTTTATATAACATTCCCCGTCCCCCCAGCCCCAACCGCACTATTTTTATTACAAAGTGTCCCAAACATTACTTAACTTCCCTCTTTCCTCCGCCGCACTGCCAGGCCCTCTGCTTGCGAGAAAATGCAAGCAGAGGGGCGGGACCGGCAGTCACGTCTGTGATTGGCTGAGTGGCAGCCAATCAAGGACGCGGCTGCCGGGAGTTCGTTGCGGCGGAGGAAAGAGGAAAGGTAAGTAATGTTTGGGGCACTTTCTAAAATTAAAAGTATAGCGGTTGGGGCTGGGGGGACAGGGGGAATGTTATATGTAAAGTGTTTTATGCTAGGGGAAGGGAATCCTAATCGGGAGGGAGAGAAGGGCTGCAGTATGCATGCCAAACTTCTCCCGGAGGCCAGATAGGAGGCAGAGTCCTATATGGACTCTGCTATCCTCCTGGTGGGCAGTTTTTGGGACTTTGGAGGGGACGACTACAAGAGAACCATATGGAGCTGGGATGTAAGGTAAGGATTTTATTACACTACATGATGGGGCCATTACTGGGGGGGGGGGGGATTATAGTTTTGGGGGTGGACATGCCCTTTAAGACCCTCATTAAGAAACCCATTGGATTCCTAGCCTCATCGTTACCCCCTGGAAACGAATACATTAAATGTCACGATCTTAAGAACCTTTACTATTCCTTTAATCCTCTGCAATACCTATAGAGGCCTTCTCTTACCACTACTCCTTATTCCAGATATTTTCTGTGGGAAGGAACCCACAATACTACTCACTAAGGCTAGGTCCAGACAAACGGCTGTGCACTGTTCGTGCAGCATTTTCACTAGCAGTTCTAGATGTTTGCCGCTAGGAAAACGTTACATGCAGCACTTTCCTACCGGCAACGCTTTATAACCGCAAGTGATAACGCTGCACAGCTGTTCGTGTGAATCTAGTCATACTTTGGGCGTTTGATTCCTGCCACATATTTTTTAAACGACCTTTCAAACTGTATTTTACTTATTTTTGTTAAGATTTCATCGGATACAGACACATCCACTGCTGTACCGCCACGTTTCCCCTTCTGTCATTATCTGTACCTCTTGTACTTTCTAGATTTTGTTAAAATTATCAATAAAAATGTAAAAAAAAAAAAATCTAAAAATATAGAAACATGTAAAATTGGTTTTAAAAAGAAAAATTGCAAAAAAAAAAACCCCAGGTCACACATGAAATAAATTAAAAATGTAAAAAAAAAAACTAACAAAAAAACCACAAACTGAAATAAAAAAACCCACTTTCCTCCTGCACTGATATAAAGAAGGTGTGCAGCATCTTGCAGACAAAAAAACCCTGAGTGTGAGCAGTGTGATAGTGATCAGTGAGTGTGCACAGGGGTGGTGTGATGAGGACAGACCCTGTAGACTGGGTGATCTCTCCATGCTAGAGGTGGATGTGCTGTGCACACAGAGCTCTGGTGCTTTCTACACTGTGAGACCTTTTTTGATGGTGCTGCCATGATCTCCCCGGGCCTCGCGATAGTGTTTGCACAAGCGGAGCGCGTGACGCCAAAGTGATGCGAAGGTTCCACAGACGCGGGTTACTGGGAGACGCAGTGCAGAGGTGCGGGCAGCAGGTTGGAGGATAAGACAGAGCTGGGCCCGTCCACGGAGCCGGAACACCGGGGGGGTGGGGGGGACGGAGGATTGATTTGATTATCACTGTGATCCATTGGATTGAATTATTTGGTCGTGACCATCGGACCCGGATCCCCCCTCTCGTTCCCGGGCCATGTCCGCTCGACCGCCGCCTCCTGTGTGGAAAGTATCAGCTTGATGAGTGTCCAAAGTAACAGTGGAAGTTTGGAGGGGCCGCCATCTTGGTCCCAGCTCTCCACGTCCCCAGCGCGGGGCTCGGCTCTCCTGCAAGGCGGCGCGTCACCTGGGAAGGCGAGAGAAGGTAAGAGGATAGGGAGAGACCCCGGAGGGTTTATCAGGCACCGAACCGGGGATGGGGAGTGTTTATTCAGGTGACAGGAGGAATGGGGGGGTGCCCCAGGCGGGTGACTCAAAGGCCTGCGAGGGCAGCTACTACTTAGTCCCAGCCAAAGGCATCCCCCCACCACCAAACTACAACTCCCATCATTCTCCAACTACAGTTAGAGCATTCAAGGATTCTGGGAGTTGTAGTTCAGGAAACCTACACAGCTGCAGGTTGATCTTAGTAACACATCATCATTATCTGCCCCCCCCCATGTGTCACCTAACTTCAGCCTCCCCCTTCCCAATACTTATCTATGGTAACTCCCTGTTATAATGTAAACAAAATAGTAATAGCATTGCCAGTGATGGGCATAGGACCTTCCAATGAGAGAACACTAGTAGCTTCTTATATACATGTGGAACAAACGGTTAACTCCATAAAATTCCTATGCACGTGCTTGGATGGAATTAAATAACCCCCCATGTTATAAATTACCCCATATCTTATAAATAATAACCCCCCAGTCTTATAAATAACCCTCCAGTCTGATAAATTACCCCCGTCTTATAAATAACCCCCCATCTTATAAATAACCCGTCTTTTAAATTAACCCCCATGTTATAAATTACCCCCATCTTATAAAAAATAACCCCCTGTCTTATTAATAACCCCCCATCATCTTATAACTAACCCCCATCTTAATAAAGAACCCCCCATCTTTGCATGTCTGTCTATGCATAAAATCATATTGGGGAAAAAAAATTCCTATAGAAGTTACAGTGCTAAAAATATTGGCAAAATAATATGGGGGTTGTTCCATCCACACTTCCTGGATGTTGAAGCCATTCTTTGCCATGACGATACAGAATTTGGTTTTTCATTCATCAAGGCTCCTGATTAATGGTCTGACCCATTGTCAGTTCCTGCTCTGTATGCACTTCATTTAGCAGCCGGATCTCTTTGAGAAGAAGGGGTGGGGGGAGAGAAAACGTTGATCCTTTTTCTTTTTTTCATTCTTCAGATCTGGCCAATCCAACAGTTAAAATACCCAGTTATCTTGGAGAGGCTGAAGTCCATTATATTATGTGTAGGAATGGTGTGTGCGTGTGTTTTTTTAAATCCTGGTATTCAGTTAGTCAGCCATGCACGGCTTTAAAGACCTTTGTCCTCCCTAATGTCATTGAATTCCAGTCTTTTCTGTCAAACAAGGTGTTAACTTCTGATTAAAATAGTACTTTTAGGTATACTCCAATCCGTAAATGTCTTATCTTCCATTGCTAGAAAATAGGTTAATATGAGTTTTTATGATTTTTGCAAAAGCCGTCTCAGCGCAGCAGAAACACCTGCAGTTATTCAGTCCGTTTTTTTTTCTCCTTTTAAACCAAATTCTCTAGAATTTACAATTTATTTACAATTAGGTTGTAGTGTTGAGTGCTTTCTAATTTGTGCATGTCCAGAAATGGGGGAATGGGGGGGGGGGGAAATGGCAGGCACTTGGATGGACTTCCTAGTCTTCCTGTCACTTGACCTGCTGTGTGAGGGAATGAGCCGAGACAGTTGAGTCTGATATTAGCATTTGTTTCCCAAGCAGGTGTTGCTGGGGAAAAATGTCACTGAATCTATTTCCAACACTAAAGAAAACTGTCTTTTTAACCCAGCACTTCACTTGGTCATTTGGCACCAAATGGAAAAGGACCTAATTTCTCGGTTTAGATGCATGAACATTACCAACTCCTACGTTATAATGAAATCAATTTTACATCTCCTTTTTGTTTTAGCAAAAAGAAAGTATCAGTCAAAACCTAAAATGCCACTTTAGATTTTGCAATTTTTTAGTAAATATTAGAGGTTGGGCAAATTAAAATCTGCAATTTTTTTTTAAATGGATGTTTTGGGATGTTATTCGGAAAGTTTGTTTAAAATAATGTTGCATATAGTAGTCAAGATAATTAGCGTTCGGTGTGTATTTTTAACCTGAGTTTTTAAAATTATTTGTTTTAATCTGTGGCTCTTGTCTGTTCGATAGGGTCGGATATCCCTAGCATTTTGAAAGAAGTTTGCAGGAGAGACTGAATGTTGTCTAAGAAGGGGTTTTATTTAAAGTAATAAAAATAATTGTTGTATAACCCAAACTAATGCTGGCTATACACTTGTTAGACTTGCCTGAGATGTTCTGTAGAACCACCCTGTCTGATAACTTTGCGTCCGTCTTTACTGGAGTAACATCAGTCACAAGGTTAAGAAACCTCTTCATGGTTGGACTAGTGTATGGCCAGCATTAATCTTCTTTCTGTTTACAATGTTCAGATGTGTATGGATGCTAGATTAAAGGCAGATTTGATTGTTGGGTGATTGGTCCAATAATCTTTTACTAGAACCAGGCTGCTTGGGCATTGGTTGAGCAGCCTGTTCTGTTCTATTGCTCCCAATGTCATTAAGCCATGCAGCCGAACGAATCATTAATCAATGATGTCTGGAGCCGCCACAAACCAGTTGGATGTTCATTGAACGTTTTGGCTGACCATTATCTAATGTGTGTACAAAGTTTAAAGGGCATGTACAGTTCCCCTTTAAAATGTCCTTTCTAGCTAGCCTGCTCTAAAGGTAGGGATGTTTAAAACCATCAGACTTATTCTCGCTACTGTACTCATTACTATGTTTTGCAAATACTTCAGCTCATTAGAATGATAATTGTTACAATTGTCTTTATAGCAACATTATTCAGTCAACTGTAATCCTGCAGGTTTATGGCATTTGCTGATTTATATTTTTTCTTTATAGTGAGTAACAAATGGTTTTCTGACTGCTCAGACATAAAGTATTAAAGTTGATGACGGAGGGGTATTGGAATTCTTTAAAGGGGCCTATACATACAACAATACCGATAGTTTATAAAAGTCCTTATAAAACATTTTCAGTCGTTCCAAACGGGAAAAAATGTAAGCTCAACATACGATCGGCTTTAACACAATCCATTGGATTTCCCAATATTGTATAATCAAATTTTTGCTCATATGGGCCCCTTACGGTGATGTACAGCTGAATACCCCTTTAAATGAAATAAGCTGTTCATTTATTTCCCCATCCTGAAAGCTGTGAAAGATAGGAGCTTTTACACAGGCACACTGAGCTTTTTCAGTGTTCGAGGAGCGAAAGCACAGAGAATACTCTGCATTCATTGGCCTTGATGTCACCCATCATGCACATGTCTGCAGCATATACATGGAAGATCTGGAATCTGCAGAAGAAGAGGTGGAGAGATTGGGCAGTATACCTCACATCTCATTTCATCTTTGTAAATATGTTTTTTAGGCCCCCATACACACATCGATCCTGGTCACCTGATATCGGGATATACGACCTGTTTGTGTATGGCCAATCGTACGGATCCGCAGATCGTACTATAGGGATTGTACGATCCAACATCATTCAAACAATTCTTCCCAAAACTTTCCCGTTCTTTTTCACAACTGACATATTACTGCACTGTTTCTGCCTGGCCCATTTACTTTGAAATTGTATATCAGACTACATAAACGTATGATGTGTACAAGGCTTAAAGGTGCAACTATACATTTGGATCAGTGATTAACTTGAAAAACCAAAAAAACTTAAACAGATTTCTTCAAAATGCTGCTGATTTCTGGGGAGAGATAAACAGCTTTCTCTTAGTTGGCAACTGCAAAATTTGTGCTTTTATCATTTATATTTAAAGTACAACAATACTGTCCTTTGAAACCCCCCCCCCCCCTAAAAGTACCCAGGGTGAGGACTTAAACTGCACAGTCCTCACCCCTGGGTTTAACTTCTAAGTCCCATACTTACCTATAGAAGTTCCGATTGTTGGCGCGATGTTCTCTGCCTCCCTATACTGCCTGAGCGTCACCAATAGGGAGATATGCTTCTTCAACAGCGTGTCTTCTTATTGGTCATCAGGGAACACCAGAACCTTTATAGGTAAGTACAGTACTCAGAAGTTGAATCCAGGGGTTAGGTCCTCACCCTGGGTACTTTTAGAGGGCCAAACAAGAGGAACAATGCTAAGGTAAGTATAGTGGTCCTTTTGAAGGGCATCTCTACCCCTCATATAACCTTTTGATATACTGTAGTCCACCCCCCAAAACCCCATTTATGCAATACTTACATTTAGAAGAGATGCTCCCAGCGTTAGCTATTCACTTTACAAATCCCTGATCCACTGGCGCGGCTCCCTGCTACTTCCTGGTAACAGCCGTCGTTCACGGCCATTACCAGATGAGTCTCTACTGCTGCTGCTTGCACACGTAAAGGGCACGCTGCAGCAGTGGAAGAGGCAGGACCAAGTGCCAGTGGATCAGGGATTTGTAAGGTGAATATCTAACTCTGGGAGAATCTCTTCTAAATGTAAGTATAGCGTAAATGTTTTTTTTGGGGGGTGGACTAAAGTATATTAAAATTTTATAGGAGGGTTGGAGATGCCCTTTAAGCTTCTATTGATATTTTAAGTTTTATTTTAAGGAGCACATTTCAGTGACACTTAACATTAGGCTTTAAACATAAATTAACAAAGACATGTTATTGGTGAAACCTCTTCATGCATTTACTTCTAAAAGGGTAACTGCCATAAAGTGTTTTTTGTATGTATGTTCAGGTTTGAAGAGTACTGTTCTGTTTTTGGCTCTGTTTCCTTTTAAGTTATATTCACATGAACAATATTGTAAAGTTTTTAGAGCAGATCTAGATGTTTAGCGGCAGAAATGTGCTGCTAAACGCCACTCAAAAAACGCCTGGTAAACTGTAAAATGCTACCTTATGTGAAAACATGCCACTCGTATGAAACTAGCCTTAAAAGTACACTGTGGTAAGGCTGGGCACACATGATAAGATTTTTCTGAAAATTCTAAGGAATGTTTGTTGCCGGACACGACCGATGTTGGTCACCTGTTCTTTCGGATTATACAATCGGACATGCCAGTAAATCATGACCTATCTACTTTTTCTGCGATTGTGATTCAGCTGGGAAAAACAATGTTATGGTGTGAACCCAGCCTAAAAAAAAAAAGACGTCAAAGGTAAAACCACTGCTATAATCGACAAACAATCAATTAGCTTGTGTATGATTGAATGGCGTATCAATGTAACGATAATGTTGAGGATGGCCAACATTAGGTGAGGAACTTGATAAACTAGAAATAAAATTCCCCCTCCCGCTTATAGAAGCTCATGCAATCACTATTTTTGCTGCGATTAGCATTTGCTCCAATAAGGCCAAATTGATGTCTGCTGGCAGCGCGTTTTTGCCAAAGTGTTGTGTGCATTGTAGTGTGGCCTTCTCTGTGCTCTTTGTGCCACTAGACTACTTTATGATGTTTATGTTTGGCCACTATGTTATGTTTTTAATTTCCTTGACTGGCTACTGAGCTAAAATTTAAAACTTTGTTTGCTTTCTGCATCCAGTTGATGGCATAGAGTTATATATTAATTGAAATAATTTCTGTTTAAAATTCCTGCTGCATGATTTTTTTCCCTTCTGTGTTATTCTGCTTGCAGTTTTGGTCTTGCTTTTCTGATGTTTGAAATTAATTCCTGTAATTTCCTTCCAAAGAACTTCTGTCAGTTTTTGTCTTGTGTGAAATTACTATCACAATAGAATGACTTGAAGGCTTGATCTATCGGGTTGCGGCATAGTTTTTATCATTGGGGTGTGACCAAAACTGTATAAACTCATACTGGCAGACAACCAGCAAATCTGATAGACAAAATTAAATCAGCATGCTCATAAATTCCATAGACTGACATAATAATGCTAATCTTTTTTGATTACAATGTTCTAGCCAATATTATAACCTAAAATTAAAGTTTAGTGTAAAAGAAAAAAGTTTTTTCTTCAACTACACATATACACTGCACAGGAAGGATTTACATTCATACTATTGTAAATAAATCATATACCGGTACTGTATAAATTTCTTTGGATGATCTGCTTGTATTCACAGTTGTGAACAGCTGTGTGTAACTTCTGTGTGTAAAATGGGCTTTTGTTATAGAGCTGATGCTGTTCATCGTATAGAGACCTGACTGTATTTATTCAATGCAAATCTACTGCAGAGAAAAGTTTGTGAATACAATTAAGGGCTCGTTCAGACTAGACCTGTTCTGTCCATTTCCAGGCAATAAGGTGTGTTGCGGTACTTTTTTTTTTAGCGGTTTGGATTGACCTGGTCCGTTAAAAAGAACGCAATGCTGCACTCATTTCTGTCCGGAAACGGACGTGTTTTAATTAAAAAGAAAGGGGAAAACATTGCTAAAAAAAGGGACAAAAAAAGTATAGACTGTCCATTTTGGTCTGTGTCTTGTGAGAACGAGGGCTAACAGCTAGACATTCTACACAAAGTAATATCAAGACAGTCTACAATAAGTAACAGCTATTCTACAAAGGTAAATATTACATGTTAGTAGTATAGTTACGGAAATAAAATGTTTGCAATTTTTAAAAAAACACAAAACTTTCTCATAATAAACTATACAAAATCAAAGCCAAAGGGAACTAAACTGCTTTATATCATAGAACGAATTTATCCTAGGGTGCAGTAAAATTCATTATATAATGCATGTATACAAATGTATGTGCACTGGCAATAAGTGTTACACTAAGTAAGTTTTCATTAATTTATACCCAAAATATAACAAGCTTAAATATAAGAAACCTTAAGTTACAACTGCTGTAAAGGTGCCCATACATTATTGTTGCATTATTGTAAGTGATCCCGCAACATTCAATTAGTTCTGCAGGAAACACCTTTCCAGATCTTCTTCGTGGCCGACAAATGAAAATCCGGAAAGTCCTTTCCTGCAGAATTGATTGAATGTCACAGGATCGACCGGCAGGTAAGCGCTGATGTATGGGCACCTTTAAAGGGGAACTGTGGTCTCCAAACAAGTTGAGTTTAAATGAAAGGCCACTTTCCTACCTTTAAAACGAGCCATCAACCACCTCTCTACGTGCTCAACAGCCCAAGATATACAGAAATGACTGATTGGAAAGTTAATGGGTGGGAGGCTGACATGTGACATTCCTGAGGCTTCTCCTGCACAGTGCCACCGGCAGCACAGCCTCAGACTCCCTCAGTGTGTGAGGGAGACAGGAAGTCCCTCCTCCTCTGTGCTGTGTGAAGGACCTGCAGCCGCAGAGAAGGTAAGGGAATCTACAGCCCTTCTCTCTCACTATGGGAAAGCAGCCTTTCCACAGAGTTTTCAGGGGTGTATAAGAGTGGCCCACAGCACCTGTGAGCGGGTGGGGCCACGGCACCCACGAGTGGGCGGGGCCACATGGGGCTGTAAGGGATGGGCCAAGGGGGGCCTGCAACTGGAGGGACCATGGAGTCCATGAGTGGGAGGGACCAGGGGGGCTGCAAAGGGGAGGAGACACAGGGCAGATTCATTGACAGGTTTCAGAGCAGGAAGTGCAGGGGACAAGGTGATGCTGCTGCCATATCACACACAAAAATGTAAATATCTTCAAAACTATGTAAAATAAACAATGAAAATAAATTGCAAAAATTCTCAGGAGAGCAATTCCTATCAATTTACCTAAAGTCATTTTTGGACCACAGTTCCTCTTTAATGTGTGGTTGTTAAAAAGAACCAATTGTATCTTTAATCTGATTACTTTGAATTCAGAAAAGAATGTACTAAACTCATATATTTGAAGGCTATAAAAATTTGGGTCCCTTAATCACGGCATGATATTTCAGTCAGGCCGAAATATTGACAGAAAATTTCAGTGTGACCATCAGACCCTTTGATGTAAATTTGGTTGGACTTTTCTGTAATTTTTCACTTGGACTTCAATGGACCGAATGGTTGGTCATTCCAAAATTGAGTTGCCAAATTGAGTTTTCCCACCCTGCAACTACTGATTGGTTTATTAGTTGGTAGTCTGTCAGTGTGTCGTTAGAACCTAGTATTAATTTGTAAAGGTTTATTAGAATGTAGCCAGGATATTGGCATTCAGGAATGAACAGCAGTGCTAATAAACATTTTTAGAAACACCTTGAATTGAAATGAAAGTGTTTGAGCAAACCCTTACTTTTTGGAGTATATAATATTGCATGTGCAGATTTAAAAATTGTGCCCTTTTCAGATGTTTTTTTAGTTCTTTCTTGTAAACTTGTGAATTGTTTTTTTGTAAATGGATATAGCTTTTAGAGTGACTTAAAATCCTGTTTATTGTGTTTTCCAAAATAATTTTGTGAATCCATTTCTGGTACTGGTTTCAGACTTTTATTTAGCAGCTGGGGCGATAGGGAGGAGCAGGGGGGGGTCAGGTGGTGTCACTCAAACAACTGGAACCAGGAAGTTTAAACATAGGGGGTTATTCAATAAAGGTCCTTATCGTTTAAAATGGTGCTAATTTTGCCCCTACCAATCAGATGTTAGCTTTCAAATCTTACATAAGTTCTGATTGGTTGGGGCAAAATTAGCACCATTCTAAACGATAAGAACTGTTATTGAATCTCCCTGATAGTTTCTTACAGGTTGCAGCCAGAGATGTGTGATTTAGGGTGAGGCCGCATCAACTGGGCCACACTTGTGTGTGCTTTTAAGGGGATCACGCTTAAAAGCGCATCAGTGTGGCCTAGCCCTTAGGGCTCATTTTAAGAAAAACCTGCAGATTTTTATTTTTAACCCCTAACTTGTTTGGAGATCACAAAAGATAGTGGAATTGTTTTAAAATTAAACAAAATCTAGTCATGTCAAAGAAAAATTATAACCCTTTTAAATTTTAAGGTTATGAATTGATTTAAATCTTAACACCAGAATACAACAAACACCCAGATTCAACTGTGTTATATAGTAACATGGAGAAGTAGACCCCATGATTCAATTGCTTGCAGCAGTAGTGTTCTTTCTGTATGACTGTCTAGCCCCTGTATGATTGTCTCCTCCTGTTTCCTGATAAATTCCTGGTTGTCTGTAGCCCAATTTAATAAATTATACCATCTATGCAGTTTTGCAGAAAAAAAAAAAAAATCTTTACTAATGCAACTACTCACTCTGTAGCGTTAAGTAACAATAGGGCCACTGTGGTTCAGACAAATGGGTGTTCCATTCATGTAGTGTTAATTAAACTTCGTACAGTTAAGTAAATAAACCATATGGTGGCTATTACAATTAACATAGTATATAACCTAATATCTTTTATTAGTTGTACTGGCTATAATATGAGCTGAACACTGTCATTGACACTGAACAGACTTTCGGTACTGCTGCTCCAAAAAGCAGAGTTTAATGGGTTAGCTAATTCCTTTAACTCCTGATGGTTGCTGTGAGATTTTATAGTTTTATAATTTTTTTAAACTCTGTGGGACTCATATTGGTTCCTGTGATGTTGCACTTTGACCCAATTGCCGAGTTGTTTTGCACAACCGTAGAATGGAAAAAGGAAATCAATGAAAAAATGTGCCCCCCTACATTTGAGTTCTGTTATTCAAACTTTAACCAATGTTGCAGACCAAAATTTTATTAAGCTATGGCTTGTCCAGTCATCATTGGGAAAATCCAGGGGATGCAGAATTCAAAGCTGTCTTAGGGCTAGGCCACACTAGCGCATTTTTGACGTGTTTGGGCATGCATTTTGCACCAGCAATTTTTGCTAAAATGGAAATCGCGGGAACGCATCCGTTCGCGTTTAGGTAACACGTGCGTCACCATTTTTGGTGCGTTAACACATGCATTTTGATAACGGAAAACGGCAAAATCGCAAACGCATATCGCACAAGAATCGCGTACGATAACACTCGTGATTGTATGCGCCATTCCTGTGCGTTGCAGTGTGGCCTCAGCCTTAATCCTCTCAACTTGTTTCTAAAGGCTGGTACTCCTAATCTGATATTGTGCATGGGTCTCCCAGGTGATAAATGGTGATTTCTATTAAACTGATTGTGCTTTGTCTGTTTCATCCTTAATAGGCTGCACAATTGGTCAGGCAGACCCGCTGCGCATAATGTGTAACGTACGGGTTTCCAGCCAACAATCGCCTAATGTAAGGGTGCTTAATCAGGCACAATGGCTATTTGGTCGGGCACTGTGGATTATCCGCTGGATATAGTACTGGGCATTGCAGGGCAGTCTGAATGCCTAGTTGTAAATTGGGAATTATTCCAGGAAGTTTATTCCCTGAAGCAATACTGGTAGTTAATTAACATGCTCCTCAGAACAAATGGGTTTATTCCATATTTTAATCAAAAATGTATTGACACTGTGGGACCATTAAATAATGAGGCTAAAATGGTTATATAGGTTGCCTAAAAGGCTAATGTGCTAAACCGGTTTTTCCCTTGGTATTCACTATAGAGAATCCTAGTCCTTATAGCAGGGACTGTAATAATATGAAGGGTATAAATGAGGAATATTCACAGGATATGATACAGAGACAATTAAACAAAGTTAATATCAATAAAGCCCCATGATCGGATTAAATACATCCACGGATCTTAAGAGAGCTTAGTCCAGTTTTATCTAGACTACTAATTCTTATCTTTTCATATTCACTTTTGTCTGTTGATGTGCCGTTGGATTGAAAAACAGCCAATGTAATGCTAATATTCAAAAAGAGAAGTCGTTCCCAGCCTAGTAAACCATAACTGCTAATGGGCATGAGCAGCTTGTTTCACAGCCGCGTTAATATGCACAGGGGAATGACAAGATTGGGGAGTGGGGAGCTCTGCTGTGAATCGGACAGCCACAGAGGAAGGTGGGATTAAGGCAGCATACACCTATCTTTTTTATGTCTGGATTGAAGCAATGTATACATTTCACTATAGATGCTGTTTAAGGGGGCCATACAGAATAACAATAATGGGTAAATCCCGTCGGGGGAACAAAGAGAGTTAACCATTATCATCAGTGTGTAGGGGCTGTTCCGTACTGACCAGAGTGCCGACAAACAACCATATTTTGTGTTTCGGTCAGTCGGGAAAGATGGAAAATATCTTAAGGTCGGTCAGATATTTTAAGTAAAGAGAGCTGATCCGATCGTACTATGTATGGCTGCACAGCCATACATAGTACACGACCGATCCCCTTAGCTCATACCAATTTGATCTGTCGGCACACATGCTATGGAAATCGCATATGTATGGCCACCTTTAGGGCATGGCCCCACTACAACACACTAAATCGTGCACGCAATCGCGAGCATTATTGCAGGCTTCTTGTCCATTTTTCGTTTGCTCGTATGTTTTGCGCATGCCATTTTCCGTTATGGAAACGCATGCGTTAATGCACCAAAGATGGTGGACGCATGCGTTACCAAACCCGAACGGACGTGCATTCGCATGCGCATAGGAAATTTCAGGGTTTTTCACGTTCCCGCCATTTCCATTATAACCAAATCGCATGCTCAATAAAAGCGTAAGGGGGGCCTAGCCCTGAGCAGGGGGCATTGAAAGCAAGGTCTCTGTCTTTGCTAATAACATTAAACTATGCAGAGCTTTGGAAACTTCAAACCATTGCTGCAAGCAGACCTAGATCGATTATTAAAATGGGCAGCAGAGTGGCAGATGAGATTCAACGTTGATAAATGAAAGGTGATGCATTTGGGGTTTAACAATCTCTCTTGTGCCACCTATACCATAAATAACTCTGTGTTAAGTGAATCGCTAATGGAAATAGATTTGGTGGTTCCAGCAGATAACAGACTTAGAAAACAATGCCAGGCATCCACGGCAAGAGCCCTTAAGATGTTGTCTTGTATAAAAGTGGGGAATAGATTGAAGAGAGAAAAATATTATTCTCCCTCTTTACAAGGCACTGCTAAGGCCTCATTGTGAATATGCGGTGCAGTTTTGGAATCCCATATACAAAAGAGACATCTTGGAAATGGAAGAAGGGCAACTAAAATTTAATAATAATAATGCAGGCAGATTAGACAAGTTAGGGCTGTTTGCGTGCAATATGATCACTTTATACAAATATATAATGGGCCATATAAGAACCTCTCTGGGGAATTGTTCACTAATATATATTGAGAATTGCTGGTATTAATACTGAAGTTCTGTAGTAATTTAACTTCCAGCGCCAGAAGGGATGTTAAAGGTACTCTGTAGAGCAGCACTCCAAAGTATTCCACTGATTTGTAGACGAATTCCTTAAGTACAGATTGGTTGCGCTCATATGTAAAAAGATAAAAGACCAAGTTGTTTTAGAAGTTCTTAAAAGTATAAAATCTACTTAAAACATATATTAAATGGTTTAAAAACACTTACTTTCCTTGAGTAAGAAATGCAGGTCCAGTCTTTGGATTGATTCACCAGAGGTAGTTTTATTAAAGTGCACAAATACACAAATATAAAGTGCTCAGTGCAACAAAGTAAAAACTGGCATAAAAACAGGCATCAAAAATAATACTTAGCAGTGTTTTTAGAGGATCCCCTTGACTTTCTTACTCTGCAGGGGCCAAATCTAGTATTTCAACGTGTTTCACTGCTTGCTGCAGCTTTCTCAAGACTGTATCGATACTGTATTGAAATTGTAAAACTACCTCTGGTGAATCAATCCAAAGACTGGACCTGAATTTCTTACTCAATGAAAGTAAGTGTTTTTAAACCATTTAATGTATGTTTTAAGTATGGTAGATTTTATACTTTTAAGAACATTTAAAACAACTTGCAGGGAGATTCAATAAAAGTTCTTATTGTTTAAAATGGTGCTAACTTTGCCACAACCAATCAGATCTTATTTAACATTTGAAAGCTAACATCTGATTGGTTGGGGCAAAATTAGCACCATTTTAAACGATAAGAACTTTTATTGAATAACCCTGTTGGTCTTTTATCTTTTTACATATGAGTGCAACCAATCTGAAGGAATACTGAAGTTCTGGTTGATGCAGGGATATTTTTCAATTGCAATTTGGAGTTCGGAAGGAATTACCCCCCCTCCCCATTTTTAGCTGTTTTTTTTTTTTTTTTTTTTTGTTGCTTTCCTCTGGATCAACTGTTACCGTATATACTCGAGTATAACCAGAGTTTTTCAGGCTGTAAATTCAACCTGAAAAACCGAACTCTGTTTATACTCGATTCAGTTACCTTACAGCAGAAATCAGGCAGCTGCTCTCTTGCTCCCACGCTCCCTATACTGGTGCGCTGGCTGACATGACTGCCTGGCGCTGAGTAGTGACGTCAGCCGGCACTTCAGTATAGGGAGCGAGCGAGCGGCTGCCTGATTTCTGCTATAAGTTATTGGTACTGCAGAAGCTGCCAGGAAGGATCCAGGGATGCCACAGAAGAATGCCAGCATGCCACAGAAGCATGCCACTAAAGGTGCACGCTGAAGTGGAAGGGTGAGTGTTCAGATGTTTGGAAACTACAACTCCCAGCTACTAAAGCATGCTGGGAGTTGTAGTTTCCAAAAATTTGGAGTGCCATGGCTTTAGTAGTCTTTTAAATGGGCAGCAGAATTCTCATAAAGTAATAGCCATATCCAGTGTGGCTATTACTGTATGGGAAATCTGCTGTCCATTTAAAGGGCAACTAAAAAAACAATACAGAATCTGAAGGAGAATGTTATCTATTGTTGCCTTCTGTATTGTTTTGAGGCTTTAGTTGCCCTTTAAATGGACAGCAGAATTCCCATACAGTAATAGCCATACTGGATTTGGCTATTACTGTATAGGACTACTATATTGGAATGTTGCTGTCCATTTAATGGGCAACTAAAGCCTCAAAACAATACAGTATCAGAAGGCAGTAGTGGTCATAATTTCTACCCTCGGTTTATACTCTAGTATATACGCAAGTTGGGTGTAAAGGTTAGACTAGATAGTCGTATGTCATTATTTAACCGCAATAACTGTGTTTTTGTTACACAGTCTCCTAATTTAAATGATAAAAAATACAGTATGTTAAAATTAACTCTTTTCTTTTTAGTCATAGTGATGTGAAAGGCTTAGATGGCCAATCATATTGGATTGGCTTCTTGGTAACAAAGTCTTTTTTTGGTTTGCTCCCAAAAGGAGACCGCGTCTTCAAATACTTTTACAGGAAAACTGAACTGTTTTTCAAAAACGCCTTCAAGTAAAGTAGTTTTATTCAATAAAAGTTCTTATCGTTTAAAATGGTGCTAATTTTGCCCCAACCAATCAGATATCATTTAACATTTGAAAGCTAACATCTGATTGGTTGGGGTAAAATTAGCACCATTTTAAACGATAAGAACTTTTATTGAATAACCCTGATTGTATTCTTAAGTACACTCTGTTTGTTCCCTGTTTGGGCCGATGTGGAGCATATGAAATTGTCCTCTGCACCATGACAATTGAAAATAGGAAAGCTGCATATCACATATGTTTCTCTGGGAAATACCAGTAAGGGCTTGGCCACACTGCTGCGGTTTTTTTTTGCGATTGGGTTTTTACAAAATAATTGAAAACGCGTCAACGCAAAAAAACAGCACGTTTTTCGGTGCGATTGCGTTTTGTGTTCTGCATTTTTAATCGCAATCGCATGTGTTTTCCTATACTTATTGAAGAAATCGCAAGCACGAACGCAAAAAAATCGCACATGAAATCGCATGCTATTGCGATTGCGTTTGCGTTGCAGTGTGGCTGTGCCCTCAGTCATTTGACACCACAAGCACTGGCGTGAAGGGGCACCAATCAGAGCACAATGAAGATAACTCTATGGCATAGGTAGAAAAACAGTGTAGTTCTCCTTTTTAAGTTTCTGAACTTTGGCAATGCTGACATTTCTTGTAAGTAGTATTATTTAAAGGCTAGGCCACACTGCTCCATTTTCTCACAATCGCGATCTGTTAGTGCATAAGAATCACAGAGCAGTGATTGTGGGTGGCCACATTACATGCACTGCGACTTGTTTTCAATGCACCCGATCACTAATTTTTTGCAGATCGCATGTGCTCTTAATCAACATAGAATATACATTAGTATATTAAAAATTGAGGTGGTGAGAGTACCACAAACTGAGTTTGAGTATTTATGTACTTTTTTAATAGACTTTATTTTTATGGTATCTCCTCTATGTTGGACAGCTAAATCTCCATTCTGTACATGAGTTGCTACAATGCACAGTATTTCCTGACATTTTGTGCTTTCTTGTAAAGCTAAAAGAATTTTTTTCTAAAATGTCAGCCTTTTCCTTATTGCTGTCTATTTGTTCTGTGTAACTGATTTTTTTTTTTAATGGCTCTTCTTTGGTTTAATATGTAAGTAAATTTTCTCTCTCTCTCTAAAGGGGATGTTTACCCTAAAAGGAGACATCAAACCAACAAACCCCTGAGGCTCTGCACCTATAAAGCAGAATTTCCTTTACTAATAATGTACAGATAACTTTTCATAAGGTACTCGTCATTACGTCCATGAGGTTTTAAGGATTTTAGGACTTAATGATGCAGTCATAATCACATGTATTGGCACCTTAAACTGGCTCTTCACTCAATGGAGTCAATCAAGGCTGTGACTGCTAACATCACAGCCAATGATTGACTGTTGTTTTCCCTTCTGTCTCCTCTGCACATGCTGAAGCTTATAAAAAGCTAATTGAGCAATGAGAGGAGGATACCTTTTTTTAGTCTGTAGCAGGGGGAATTTTATGCCCTTGGCTACCTGGGGGGCTCGTCATTCCAGCTCTGTATGCAGTTTGCACAATTAGAGAAAGATTTAACTTTAAAGTAGTAATAAAGGAGAAGTTCAGCAGAAAAACATTTTTAAATTACTTGGCCTGATTTCATGTCTAGCTATGAAACTGCGGTCAGTAGTGTGCTTATCTGCTATAATAGTTAGTTATTATTCCTTTACACCTCTTACTCCCTGTGCCCAGGACCTGGTAAATAGCAAAACAGTCTTTTTGCTAGGGTTTTAAAATGTTATAGAATCTGAAATGATCTTTGCACTTACTTCAAATGTAACATCAGATATTAAATATTAATAGGAGTAAAGTAATAAAATTAACTAATCGTCATGTAGAGGTATTACTATACTGTTTTGTTTTCATGACATGTGTAGTAGTAGAGAATTGTACCATGTTAGCCATTGATGAAAGTGAAGACATCTTGGATTTAAAATATTACCTTTTATTGGCTAACTGAATTGATTGAAAATGCAAGGTTTTGAAGCACTAGGCTTCTTCCTCAGGCATGATACAATATTGAATCTTGTAAAGCACACTATTTTATACATACTAGAACAAAGACTTACTTTATCACATGTGATCAGTTATATTCCATTTGCTGTGTAGGAATAGTAAATGTTTAAGTGAAAGTTCTTTCATTTTCCTTTATTACAAAAGCTGCTCTACTTTATAATATTTTGCATTTGGGGCATGTGTTATATATTCATAGTCGAAAATAACATGTATGTTGTGATAATTTTTTTAAAAAAAAATGAACCTTGTAATCTTTCTCCAGTTAAAAACTTCCATGAATTGGGCATATTATTACTAATGCTTTTGGTTGAAGAACACTATAGCCTGGTACACACAGATCAATTAGGACATAATATTCCTGGCTGACATACTAATGATCATTAGATTGATTGAAGTCTCTTTGTGGTTGATATTTAAGCATGACCAATCATGTGGATGGACTGTGATTTACTAACCTGTCCAAACACGTAGACCAACTGATTCTACTTAAAGCTTGTTGGGTCCGAAATGATGCCCTATAATACCATTTTATTTATTTTCCTATATATTGCAGCAGAGTTTTACGTTTATTTAATCCATTTATATACGTTTCTCCCCCCAAATAAAATAATCTTTCTGTATGTATTTGTATATTATGTAACTATGCCACAAAACTTTACCATAACCTCCTTGCAGATATGGCTAAAGGTGAATTCAAACAAATAAGCAAATTATGGCATTGGTGTTCAGCAATGAGCCATCATGCTGCCCAGTGTAGCATTCATTATGCTGACCTGAAGCCATTTTATTAAAGGGTATGTCCACCCTCAAAACTAAAATGCGACCCACTGCTGGCCCCCACTGTGTAGTGTTAAAAATCCTTACCCTTTTTCTCTGCTCCTTTTGGTTGTTCTAAAGGGGCTGTTCAAAGTCCAGAATAGTGAAGAGTAAGAGCCTTCCTGTGTGTAATCATGGTATCTGCACCTTTCCTGTCCTTTCTTCCTGGAGGACTCTGGCATGCACAGTGGAGCTCTATTTCCCCCCCCCCCCTCCACCTGGATCCATCTGCACTGCAGTTAATGTTTAATGGAAAATATAATGTAAAAAAAATTTGTTTGTATTTGAATTTATACCCCTTGCTATTTCCTTGCTGCTGACATTGTGAGCTGACATTTCAAGTTCCTTAATGGCCCTTATTCTTATTCCCAGATTGCACACCACTTTGGAATGTTCCCAACAGTAATTTCTACTGATTGGCTCTTGGATGTGTCAATAGCCTCTATAAGGGGTCCTGCAAACTGGAAGTTACTATTTCGGAAACATTTATTTATACACAGACAAAATGCTGAATGGGCAGGTTAAGGTCATTAGGATGAAAAAATATTGCTCATATACAAGTATAAGTATATAAGCTTTTCTGTAGTGTAGGGGGACCCCCCTCCAAACCAGGTTTAAAACTTAAAAAAGTGCATAGAAAAGACTTGTATATTAAGATGAGAGGAGCACACTACTTGCAGTTTATTGTGCAAACAACATATACAACGTTTCTGGAGGCCTCAGCCCCCTTCCTCAGGTCTCTCAATAGCTGAGAGCCGCGTCTTTGTTTGGCTGACTCTCAGCCAATGTCAAACGCAGCTGCCAGGTTGGGAGAGGTTCTCCCACATTACTGAAAAAAAAGGATTTTGGGGTGGAGATAAAATATTGGATCTGGAGCAGAGAGCACAACCTGGCTTTCTACTGGAGAACAAGTACTGGAGCCGAGTCATAAATTGGACACAAGCCAACATTCCCCACAGACGGACTAATCCGTAGTCTGTCTGATGGTAATTAGTTGTACAGCTGATATTTCAACACTACCAATTGCATAGCCCATGCAAAACCTTGTGGTTGTCTGAATTTTTTGTGTTGTCTGATTGTGACTTAATATCTGTTGATTTGGCTGCAGCAAAAATTGTACCCAATATTTCAGCCCCCAAAAAACAAAACTATGGTTGCAGCAGTCGATCTGGTCGAATCCTTAGAAGAGAACAACGTTTATCCTTTTACAAAGCCTTAAAAGATCAACATTTTCAATATCATTTTTAAAGCAAAAACAGAAGTGGTTTTTAAAAATGCTTTCTGCCAGGTATAGAATTTTAATAGATCTGGCAAGTAACCTATGTATACATTTTTTTTTTTTTTTGCTAGTAATGCAGAAAAGTTGGACTTTATTAAGTCCATTATTAAGATATATGCGTGGCTTTACAATGGGGCATTTTATGTACTTGCATTGTGGATTTATAAAATTCTTAAGAATAGTGTTCTCTGCTCTCTGCAGATACAGCTGCCTGTTTTTATTATAACCTTACTAAAGTTATGTTTTCCTGGTGTTACATAACTGGCCCATTGTCACATGTAAATCTCTCATAGTTATTCTCAGCAGCAGATTAAGCGTCATGTGAAAAAAAATGTAAATCTACTTTATGGAAAACTTCTGTGTTTGTTTTAACACCGTTTGTGAGGGTGTGCTCATGAAATATGTGCTATTCGGATTTTTGAATTTTCTTCTATGGTCCTAAGTTCATGTGCTCTGAGGCTGTGCAAGGATCCTTACAAACCCATGATCCAGCGCTGCCGCTCCCAGATACTTCCTGGTAATTTCTGTCAGTCACAGCTGTGACAGAGAAGTCACGGCCAATGGCTGACGGCCATAACCGAACAAACCTTTGCTACTGCTGCTCGTGCACATAAAGGGCACATGCAGCAGCAACGGAGGCGTGGACTAAGCGGCGCTGGATCGTGGGGTTGTAAGGATCTGTACACAGATTTGGAGCATCTTTGCTAAATGGAAGTAAAACAGGATCCTAGCTTTTGGGGGGAGTTCTGTTTCATGCTAAATTTTTGTAAGAGGGATGGACATGCCCTTTAAGCAGTCACCTTTCATGTTCTTTTTCCTGACCAACATATGATTGCAAAATAAATGGGCCAGATGAGGCAGCCGCGATCGAATGTCTGCAGTTGCATGAAAAACCGAAAATTGTGTTCATTATATAAAAGTTCATTTAAAAAGAGTTTTGGTTTTTTTTTTTCTTTTAGGAAGAATTCTACCTATTTTTCTTTAAAGCATCTGCTAAAAGGCTCCTTTTTTTAAAGAAAAATATTTTTTCCCTCCTCGATCCACTGTTGCGGCTCTCCACTTCTGGGTAAGGCAGTCAGTGTCGGCCGTGACAGTGACATCACGGCCAATCACTGACTGCCATTCCCGGAGCTGTCTCCACTGCGGCTGCTCAAGAACACAGAAAGAACACAGCAGCCGCTGTGGAGAGGGAGTGAGGAAACTGGAAGCGGCAGTGGAGCGAGGAGGTTGTAAGTATAATAACTCGATATAATGAAACGATACTGTATTGTTTTTACTTTTGGTCTTTCCTGTGACTTTAGGTTGCATTATGCAAGTCCATTCAGTATTTATGCAGAAAATCAATTTTGATTTTTGAAAAGGAGACACATTTTTAAAATTTAAAATAAGATCTAATGGGTTGCATAGCCATATACTTGTATGCATATAGATGAACAAGGATGCAAATCCTAGTGTGACTTGCTGGATACAAACACATGTCTTTAGAAAAGCATTCTGAAATTCTGACACTTGACTGAAATGTGTAGTTTTTATGAACACTGGAAATCCTCATAGAAAAGCTTTAACTGGTAGGAAGATGTCTAATTGGTACAGCTGATGCTGATTGCATGCGTATTTCATATAAAACAAATCTCCATAAGGCGCAATTAAGCAGTGGCATTGATTTGCATGAAACAGAATTTGCAGCCTAATGTTGACATGCAGCGTTTCTAGCAGACCAGACCCAATGATTTTATTCTATCTTAATCACAAGATGTTATATTGTCACTGATAATAGTGTTCTAAATACTTATACCTACAATGGAACAGTATTTAGATTCTGATTCCTTAAATGCATATTGCTGCTTCTACTCTAAAAGTTGATTATAGTCTATAAATAAAACCCTGAAATGCTAAATATGCAAGTCTTTTTCAGCCTTGAGCATCTATTCTGGGTATGATATCTGAACACTGGGACTTCTTGAGGATACTGTAACAATTCCAAAGCTGTTCTAATTATCTTTAGATGTGATCCTAAAATCTGTTCTAAAAACCGCAGGCACTGGCTTGTGGAAGACGCAGAGGATGTTTGGGTTAAAGGTACGGTATCTGAAATCCTAAGCATCACATGGTTTTCGTCCTTAAAGGGCATATATACTGAAATAAAAATGGAACCTATTATTCTTTCCAACCACGACGGTACTATTTATTTTTGATCTGGCCCCCTTTTCTATAGATATTCAGTCTAACGCATCTTACATTTCAGCTGTCAATTAAATGCCCTGTTATAATAAATACTTGCTATGTTCAGTTTACTATAACAAGTATTGGACTGAAGGCATACATCAAGACACACACACCTCATAGTGAGAGATATTTGCATGTAATATCAACCAAAGTCATTTTTCCTGAATAGTTACCCTTTAATTCATATAGCCAATTATTTGGAGAGACCCGATGCACTTTATATTTAGCCACCGTTTGGCAGTACAAAGATAGTGGATGCGTGAAAGAATGAAGCGAGGTGTGCCAGAGCTAACGGACATTATTTCCCCTGCTCTGTGGAAAGGAGTCCTGGTTTATGGACTTATACAAAGTTTCATTCCCCTTGAATGTAAACTACAAATTTCACATTACTTTAGACATGCCGCCTCATTTATCTTTTAGTGTCATGTATATATCTACATGTAAAGTATCTGTGTCTAAACAGGTGTAAGTTATGATTTATGTTGATTTAGCATTTAAAAAATGCTAAATGAAACCATTTAAGCCATTAAAATGTATACGCAATTTTAAGCTTGAAAGGCTTAACCTTATCTTGTATACCATAGCCTTATTTATGTACAAACCATCAAACCATGTTAAAGGAAAACTAAAGCTAAACAATAAATCAAAATATAATTGCTAACCAAGAAAATTAAAGGTCATGTCCATGCCACAGAAAAAGGTTTTTCCCTATAGCCCGGGCCCTTCCACAACCCTAATTTCACAATACTTACCTGAGTTCCCGACATCCTTCTTCTATCTACCGCAACCCAGTATTTTAGCCGCCAGTCGGTTGTGTTGGTGATGTCATGGCCAATGCCTAAATGAGCCACTTCCTTTACAGCTGTACAAGCTTGTATAGAGGGCATAACGCTGTAAAGCAACAGAAGTTTGGAGTTAAGAGTTTGTGCTATCAGCTAGTTAGGAATTATTGAGTTTATTCAGACTTATTTATTTTTTAGCTCCAGTTTTCTTGAACAGTTTTTTTTCTGAACAGTGCATATATGTTTTTATCCCCCCCCCCCCCCCCAGAGTACGCATGCATGTAATTAAATGGGCTCAATTGCTTACAGACTGCAGCCTAACATTAAGTAAATGATGATCTCTTTAAAGGAGAATGTTGAAATTGCGTATCCAATATTGGGACTGTGTTGATTAAACCAATGCTTTGTATGATGCTTTCATTTTCAAGCTTGTCTAATTAAAATGCAGGTGTGCGTGTTTGAGAAACTGAATTTTGTTTTAACTTGAAACATGCAGATTCTTTTTTTCATTTCCTATAAGTCGAGATAATTTGTCCTTTGGTTTATTTCTAGCAGTTTGCTCAGTCTGTCTGACTCAAATAACTTTTTTTTTTTCTGCTGACAATTGCATCTGAGAACCCGAATTTTATGTGTACCGTTTTATAAGTTTGGTTAATGGTGGTAGAGAGTACAGAAAAAGTTGTGGTCATGCCTTAAAATTTTTGGCTTATTGAACAGTCACAGAACAATCACAGTGTGTAATTCTCAAGAATTATTTTCCTCATTTTAAAAAGAAACCGCTAATGTAAAACAGGCAACCTGAGTGTAACATTTTTTTTTTTTTAAATAATTGATACATTTTCTAAGGACTAACAGTTTATTTAGTTGACAAGCTTTTGAGCACTATACCCTCTTCATCATATAGCTAATTCCAAAAGATAATCAAAAAATCAAGGGGGGAGAGAGGGCAGGGAGAAAAAACTACGGTAGTTGAAAGCAAAAAGTGTAGAAAAGTGTAGAGGTAATAAAATGTAAGAAGAGAGATAACAAATGTATAGTGGTCTTGAGGAAAGGAAGGAGAATAACAAACAGCCAAGGGGATGCTAATATGTGTGAAGTTAATAAGTTAAATGCATTTTGTATTTTCTGAAGTTCCAATTAATGTAATGTAACCTCACAATAGATATTGGACAATAATTGCCAAACATATAGTTAACATTGTACATATGTCTATTAAAGTATTGGTCGGTGTTACGATTGCAATAACCTTTTGTAGTGTATGGCTACCTTTAGCGATAATAGTTTTATGTGGATATCCCTTTTGTTTAAATGATATTCCAAGTGCACATTAAGGTTTGTCTCTGATCTGGTTCTGAACATACACAGTGGTATCTTGTTACTTGGCTATATATAATACCTTTCTTGGTGTGGGTGAAAACAGATGTAGTGGAAATATTTGTCAGTAGGTTTTCTGTAAAGGGATGTTTGTATTTTTTGAAGCCATCAGATCTATAGTAGGGCAACCCAGGATCTGAGTGATAGAATGAAAAATATCGGGATGAATACCCCATTCTCCCGGTAGAATAGTATTCCGACTGAGAAAGTCTGCTATTTTGTTGTTCTGACCAGGGATGTGAATAGCTTTGAGATCTTCTAAGTTCTCTTCTGCCCAGGATAGTATCGAACTTGTCAAGTGATTCAGTTTGTGAGAGTGAGTGCCTCCTCCTTTGTTGAGATAAGCAACTGTGGTCATGTTGTCGGAAAATATTTGAATCAATGCTCTAAAAAAGCTCTCAGGGCGCACAGGACTGCATATAACTCCCTGTAGTTCTGAGAACTTGTTTTCAGTGAGGGGGGCCACTGACCCTGTGCTATTTGATCGCAACATGTTTCCCCCCAGCCTTTCGGACTGGCATCCGTTATGATGGTTGTCCAGTTCCTGAGGGAAAGAGAAATTGGAACATAATTTTCTACCTTCAACCACCAAGCTAGATCTTTTATAACATGAGAGGGAATCAGAATCAAAATAGAGGGATTTTGCCAAGGTTTCCAACACTTCAGCAGGTGGAGTTGTAGGGGTCTTAGATGGGGCATAGTCCATTTTACCGAGTCCTTGAGTGATACCAATTTCCCCACTAACTGTTGGCAATGGCGAGCTGAAAGTACTGGAGGAATGCTGTGAATTATGGATATAATATGATCCCTTTTGTCCTGAGGAAGAGATATCTGTAAGAGAACTGAATTTATTTTTACTCCCAGAAAGAGAATCTCTTTCCACCAAATTTATGAAGGGGGAAAAAATTCCTTCCTGACTAAAAGTGGCTATCGGAAATTTCCCTGGATCAACTCTACTTTATGTATCAATACCAGTAACTTGCAACATTCCTTGTTTGCAGAAACTCATCAAGCTTTTTTTTGAAACTGACCAATGAACCTGCCATAACAACGTCCACTGGAAGACAGTTCCATAACTTTACCGTTCTCACAGTGAAAAACCGGATTTCTAACTAGGCACGCGTGGCCCGTGCCTACAGGCGGGGGGGAAATAGAGGCGCGGAGTGACGAGCCTCCGGATCTTTTACTAAGTGCCCCGAACCTCCCGGAACCAAGCCAGCCAATGTGCGCTCCCCCTCTCCTATCAGCGTGTGCAGCAGAGAGAGCGGGAGATTCAAACTCCTGCCGGGAGCACAGAGCAGCAGCAGAGATCGGAGAAGCAGGCAGCTGTTCCTGTGAATAGAGGGGGGAAGAGAAGAGGATCCTGAGTGAGGTGCCATAAATTAGACAGACCACCAGGCTGCTTCCACCCTATATAGATAGATAGATGCAGATAGATAGATAGATAGATGCATCATGCAGATAGATAGATAGATAGCAGAGTTAGATTGATAGATATATAGCAGAGTTAGATAGATAGATAGCAGAGTTAGATAGATAGATAGATAGCAGAGTTAGATAGATAGATAGCAGAGTTAGATAGATAGATAGATAGATAGATAGATAGATAGATAGCAGAGTTAGATAGATAGATAGATAGCAGAGTTAGATAGATAGAGATAGATAGATAGATAGATAGCAGAGTTAGATAGATAGATAGATAGATAGATAGATAGATAGATAGATAGATAGATAGATAGCAGAGTTAGATAGATAGATGCAGATATATAGATGATAGATAGATGTGGCCTAATTGGGGCGGAGAAAGGGGCGTGACCTAAAAAAATTTTGCATGGCGCATGGAGTGCCCAAGTGGGTGTGGCTAGCAGTGGGAGTGGCTAACACTGGGTGGAGCTTAAGGCGGCAAACAATCTGTGCCTACAAGCTCCTGAAGCCTAAATCCGGCACTGCATCTGCCACTTAGCAGCCCAATGTGACAATCTATCTAGATCCCCTGCAACGATTGCACATCCTCTGAAGTTTTTAATAGTCGACAAAGTTTTGTGTCGTCAGCATCCCATTGACCCATGTATGGGGATCAGTCGGGTCTGTGTGTGCTGTTCCCATAGCATGTGTGCCAACAGATACCAATGTGATCTGTCAGTACACACGTTGTAGAAATAGCATCAATGTACCTGCTCCACGTGCACTACTATAACTAGCTTTATGACCTGCAATATGCTTGTGAAGGTTCTCATTCATCCAGGTCATGGTATATCTGTTGTATTCAGTCAGATCAACTGGACTTTGCTAGTCATCTGACTGGCTTTCTCAATTTAGAATGACTTGTACAAGAATCTGTTGGCAATTATGTACCCTGGAAAATCCCAATTAGCATATCACAGCCAGGTGTTAGGGACCTTCTGAATGCAAGACATGATTGCTTTGTGACACCTCTTAGCCACAATTAGTTTTTACTTGATTAAGCACCAATTTCACAGATCTAGAGTTATTGGGAATAATTAGGTTTTTTAGATTTTCCTCAAATATCTCAATATGCAGTATTGTTATGTAGCCTTACAATAGGCTAAGTATCAGTATTTAATTTCTATCATTCGTTTATATCATATATATTCTATAACTAACTTAAAAATGAGTTATGGTATAAAAATAGAGAAATGTAAATATATGGAATTATTTCTTTACATTCATCTTTAATTCTTTTTGTTCCTTTTGCATAGGAGGAAAATAAATTGTCTTTGTTCATTCCTTTGTTCGAAAAAAACTGTTAGAATTTCCTTTAAGACTAACATAATCTTCTGCCTGATGTCCTATTGAATTTGACTGGGTAGCAATTCCAGACATGAGTCACCCTTTCAAATGCATTGCACAATTAAGGCACTGATTGTGCTTCTTTTAGTACTATCCATTTAAATATCTTACAATTTCCAACAACCTCCTTTAAACACAAGAACCCAGATGTTTTTAAAACACTATACTTTACAGTGTCAGTAAAGAAGATGGTAGCTTTCTTTATTTTATCTTAAATACAAGTAACTGAAAAGCTGCCTAAGCCAACAATTGGAATATTATAAAAACAGTTTGTCATTTCTAGACAACAAATCAGCAGCAGTGCTTATCCAGACTCTAGGACGTATGTCTAATATTGCATCTAAGGTGAAATTTGCACATGCCAAGAACAGCAAACAGTACATTAAAATGTTCAAATAGGCTTTTATGGCAATTTCAAATTCATGTCCTTTGCCTAATTATTAGCTTTTCAGAGCTCCTAGAAGTAAATTGACAATACAGAGTTCCACAAAAAAGAAAAAAACAATACCCTGCCACGTGTTATGCTTTTCCAGCTAAACATGCTGTGTTTATGAATAGTGGATATCCATCAGAATAAAAAATAGGTGGCTATGTCTTTCTAAATGAAACAACCAAGCCACTGTTTTTAGCTTTTTATTACCAAAAGAGTAGAGGTACTTGCCGATATTCAGTCTGTTTTATTTTGTGTGTATTTAAGCATGCACAACCAGCCATGACTTGCTGACACTCAAAAGATAATCTAGGGACACTTGATTCCCTAATGGGAGGCACTCATTCGGATAATAAAGGGAAATAAAAAGTCTCCAAAACAATAAAAGTAGGAGACAAAAATAATAATCTCAAGCAATAAGGTTCCACCAAAGTCCATAAATATTTATTCAATACAAATAAAAAACAAACCCTGAATACAAATATCAGTATAGGTGTAAATATAAATACAACAAATAACCTCCAAACAGCACATATATGCACTGGGCATCCCCAGTCACAAACTAATTAAAACCAGTGGGTCGGGCAGGTAAAAACTATCCAAAAGAGCGAGGATTAAATGTGCCCTTCCACGCAACCCTCTTCCACCTGGGTCAGGAGAAGCACCACCATCCCTCCTAACAAATGGACGTTATTATTTTATCAATTAAGGAAGTTAGAGCGGCATGCATATGTAATATGAGTCAGGCGTGCATATGTCCCTTTGTAAAGCAGACCAGTCAAACTTTTGCAACAACAAAGCAGTTCATAGGTGCAAAATATAGAATAAGCCAGTTCATCCATACATTACTGCTCCAATTTCTATATCGGGTGACCTTGATTGTATCCTCGTTGTGTCCGATACTCTGTGCACCTGCCTCCGCACACTGGTGCTAAACTGACCTATGTACATTTTGGAAGTCCGCCTTTCTTCTTCCAGGTCTAATGAGAGTGCTGCACTATTGTTACTTTTAAACGCATATCCAGTGTCCAGCTTAAACAAGATCCCACTACTTCAAAACTTTTTTCGGATTTAAATCTAAGCTGTAGATCCTGAGAAATCATAATTTGAATCACAGCATTTACAGGGAAAGACATGTCACTCCAGAAGCAGAAATTATAATATGTTCCCCATTTATGACCTCTTACTAGGATCTCAATTAAGAGAATTTGCAGAGAAAATAAGGTAGTTGGAGAGAGGGGATATGTGTAAGCAGAACAGTGTCTATGGTGAGGCTGTGCAGAACTTTCACAGAAGTTTCACAGAACACTACAAGGAGGCAGTGAGTAAGGGAGGGTGGGGGCAATTAGGAGCACTCACTAAATATTTATAATTTGATGATAAAGCAAGCACAGATAAATATGTGAGTACCACCAAATTCTGATTGACCATGGGTGCGTTTGTTTGTCAACAAGGATCAGGCATTTTTTCCCATAGTGCCATGGCCCCTCACTAGCATTTTTAGGGGACCAAGTTACAGCTGCAGAAACAGCCATATATCCATAATTTCTAAATTAGTGCTTCAAAACTTTAGAAAGTGCAGGCCCAAATTACATCAGTGGTTTCCCCTTATTTAGTCTTAATCAGACTGTCAGTCCACAAATCTTTTCAGTTCTATTTGATGGTGTAGCAAGCTTGGTTGACCAAACAGTTCAGGGTTCCATATAAGCTCTTAATTAAATGCTGCAGTTTAAAGGAGAACTAAACCCAATTTTGTATACTCCAGAATCTGAAAACAACCCCCTAAAAACACCAATAAACTATAAAATGCCACTTTAGTAAATTCTGTTAAAGTAAATCAAAGCCTGTTAAGAACTGGATGAAGTAACTGTGTGTATGTGCAGTGTTAGACCACACCCCCTGACCTCAGTCACATGCTTCCTTGCTTTATCTGTCCTGTAAAAGGATTGGCTAGAGATTATTAATGGGTGTGACCAACTGTAACAAGTTTGTGCCATAGCTAAGGACTGAGCATGAACAGAACATAATGGTCGTTGACCAAACTGTGTGATATTAGAATGCTGAGAAGTAAAGCACAAATCATATGTTATTTAGGTAAATTTCCCAGCGCCCGTATCAAAATGAGAGGTAAGACACTCATTACTGGTTTTATATCAAGGTGTTCTGCCTTCTGGTTCAGTTTTGTTCTGTGGCTTTAGTTGTCCTTTAAGAAACAGGAAAAATAGGGGAAACGGCCATTGAACTCTTTAAAGTGGAGAAGCCACATTAACATTTGTCATTAGTTGACATTTTTAAACTAAAATAACAAGATCATTTTTACAGTTGGTAACCTAGTAATCTTGCTGTTAATTGGCTCCCCCCCTCTCCCCCCCCCCAAAAAAAAACAACCAAGTCAAGCTTTTATCATGGAAGAGATCTAAAAATTTTATTTAATTATATGTCCCATTCTAATTTGTCCTCTCGTAAGCAGGAAAGCAAAATTACATTTCAAATTAAGATGCACTTTGTCATGCTATAGGGCCACAAATGCAATATTAAATTGCTTGTGGGGGCTGCTAAGTGTTGCTTTTACAAATGTGTGCATCCCCCACAAGCCAATTCCTGGCTTAAAGTGACGCTCATCATTTATAAACGGGTTAGTGTTACTTTAAGATGGGAAATTTGCAAAAGCAACTCTTAGTAAATGAGCTTGAATAGTTAGCAAGGGGTTACACAATCTGATTTTTCTAATTAAATAGATCCTAAGAATTACATGGAATACCTCTATTTTATACAATACATTTATGAATTAATTTATGAATTCAGGATCTCATTTTACTCTCCTATTAATTCTATGAACTATGATGTATCTTATAAATTTAATGGGAATGATGTAAGATATTTTGTAATGCACGTTTTTTAGTTTCAAATTTTTAATGACTTTTTATTGCTCTGATAAAGCGTTCTGTGGTGTTTGAACAGTTTTTTTTAACATAATTTAGCAATGTTTAATTTCTTATAATATATTTTTTGGTTTATTTATTATTATTATATATTATTATTTAATACATTTATATTTTCTTTCACATAGGCTGTATTTTGTTCCTTAGTGCTCCGCAGTCTCCCAGCAGATCTGTATAATCTCAGGTTCATTGCATAGGCTGAAAAGGCTGGACTAGATGGACTAATGCTCCGGATCCCTGAGTATTCCTTCAGCCCAGATTCCCCAAACTACAACCACTCTCTTCACTAATAGACATGTCCCCAATTGCCTGGAGGCAGGGACTGCCCCCTGAACTTCAAGTGCAAGGTATCTAAGCTGAGGCCAGGAATATTTGAGGAAACCCAAGCGCAACTGTCAGACAGTGCATTTCTAGCTGCAGAGCTAGACAAAGCGAGGTACATGAGGGGAAAGCCAAAATCGGAATCAGGACCAGAGCCAAGGTGTAAAGAATTCATCGGATGGCCGGGGTACTCACTGGTGCGCTTTCAGGAGGAGACCAAAGGCTGGAGGACTGGAAACAGGAGCAGAAGAGGCTTATGGGAACTGAAAACAGGATACCAAGGTGCTGATGGGATTTGGATGCTGGATAGCGAGGTAAGAAGAAACTGGAGCAGGCTAGGAAAGAAGCTTGATACAGGTACAGGCAAGGTAAGTAGAACTCTGGATCATGCAAGGTAAGTTGGCACACTAGATCAGGCAAGGTAAGTAATCCCACTGGATCAGGCAAGGTAAGTTGGCACACTGAAACAGGCAAGGTAAGTAGTCTCTCTGGATCGTGCTAGGTAAGTGGCCTAGCAGCTGGGGTAGCGAAAGCTACAAACAGCATTTGAATCTTTGTGCCGCTCAGCTCCACCTGGAAGAGCGCGGCTGTCACAGGAGCGGCACTGGATCAGAGCGGCAGGTAAGTTCGTGACAGTACACACACCCTCTGACCACCGGGGGCCACCGGACCCAACAGACCAGGTTTGTCTGGAAAACTCCTGTGAAAAGCCTTGACCAAATGAGGAGCTTGCAGATCCGAGTGTTTAATTCAGGCTCTTTCTTCTGGACCAAAACCTCTCCAGATACTGAAGAGATCTCTTAAAGTATCTAGAGTCCAATACCTTCTCTATCTCAAATTTTTGTTGACCATCAACAGAAATTGTGGTAGGAGGTAGGAGAGGCGTGGAATATTGATTAGAGCTTACCGGTTTAATGAGAGAAATATGAAACACATTAGGAATCTGTATGGAGAAAGGAATAATTTTGGGTCCCAACTTGAAAAAATAAACACGAAGATTTATGTGAGCAGAGAAGAGCCACGCCTTATCTCCAACAGAGTAAGATGGAGGTTCCTTACATCTCCTATCAGCTGCAGCTTTTTGTATTAGAGCAGATTTCCGAAGGCAGACCTCAGTAGAATGCCAGATAGAAGACATCTGGGCACCAGAGTCATTGGCAGCAGGTACTAGTATAACCAGAAAATCTTGAGGAAAACATCTTGGATTAGTTGCAAAGACACAGAAAAGGAGATTTTCCAGAAGATGCATGAGAAGCATTATTATGGGCAAACTCAGTCCAAGGCAGAAAGTCTGACCGATCGCCTGAGTATAAGAGATGTAACATCAAAGGTATTGTTCAAGAGACTGGTTAGTGCATTCAGTAGCCCTACTGGACTGTGGATGGTAAGCAGAAGAAAACTGTAACTAAATTCCCATGGTTTTACATAGCGCTCTCCAAAACTTAGAAACGAATTGAGTACCTCTGTCAGACACTATTTTTGTAGGAAATCCATGTAAGCTGAAAATGTGAGAAATAAATAGTTGAGCAAGCTCCACAAAGGGTTGTAGTTTGGTAAGGGGAACAAAGTGGGCCATTTTGCTGAAGTGGAACACCGTTACCCAAATGACTGTGTTCTTTTTGGATGGCAGCAGCTCTATGATAAAGTCCATAGATAAATGAGTCCATAGTCAGGACAGAATAGGGAGAGGTTGAAGTAGACCACAAGGTAGAGTTCTAGAAGGTTTAGATTGGGCACAACGGGAACAGACTTGAATAGAATCTTTTACATCTTTCCTCATCTTAGGCCACCAGAGAGAACGGGTAAGAAGATCAAAAGTTTTAATTATACCAGGGTGAGCGGCTTGCTTGGAACAATGAGTATGTCAAAGGATAGCATTCCGTAGAGAAACTGGAAAAAAAGTTTTGCCTGGAGGTGTCAGGAGGAGCTGAATCTTGTGCAGCTTGAATTCTGGAACAGAGCTGAGGGAGTAAGAGAGGCTAAGATTTTAGTAGTCTGGATAATGGGACCCTAATCTTGGTTAGAAGAGTCTGAATCATCAAATGTGGATGGAGGATGGAGTTCACCTTTGTTGCCTTGTCTTTGAGAAAGGACGGCTCCCTCACCCAAGTCAACTTCAATATAAAAGGGAAGGCTATTATACGGATGAACTAAAACTGGTGCACAGGAAAAGGCTTCCTTAAGTTGTTTGAAGGCTGCAGGGGACCATGAATTCGGCCTACCACCTTTCCTGATGAGGGCTAGAATAGGAGAAATTATAGACGAGAACCCTTTGATGAACTGTCTGTAAGAGTTGGCAAAGCCAATGAATCTTTGAATAGCTTTGGTTCCCATTGGAAGAGACCACTCTTGAATGGCCAAACCTTAGCAGGATCCATCTGGAAACCTTGGGCAGACACAATGTAGCCAAGAAAGGATACTTGATAAAGTCCAAAGAGGCACTTTTCCAGCTTGGCATATAAATTTTTTTCTCTTAGTCGTTGTAACACTTGTTTAACATGAAGGCAATGTGAGGGTAAATCTTGTGAGAAGATTAAAATGTCATCCAGATATACAACTACAGAGATACCTAACAAATCATGGGAAGTGTCATCCACAATGTCTTGGAATACAGCTGGAGCATTACAAATGCCGAAGTGCATTACTATATATTCATAGTGACCCGGTTGTGATGCAAAAGTGGAATCAATGAAATTCCTCGCTGCTCCGGAATCAACAAAGGCCTGAGTAGAAAATGATTGAGAGTTAAAGGGTATAGTGTCGACCATTAAAAACTTCAGAGGATGTGCAATCGTTGCAGGGGGATCTAGATAGATTGGCACATTGGGCTGCTAAGTGGCAGATGAGATTCAATGTTGATAAATGTAAGGTGGTGCATTTTGGACTTAAAAATCCTTGTGCTACTTATACAATGGCTCTGTGGTAAGTGAATCCCTGTTGGAGAGTTATGGATTCAAGGGAGGAAAATGTAATTCTCCCTCTTTACAAAGCATTGGTATGGCCTCATTTGGAATATGCAGTGCAATTTTGGAATCCTGTGTACAAAAAGGACATCTTTGAAATGGAAAGGGTTCAGGGAAGGGCAACTAAATTAATAAAGGGATTGGGGGAGCTTGAATATGAAGAGAGACTGGAAAAGTTACATTTATGTACGCTGGAGAAAAGGCGCTTGCGTGGGGATATAATTACTGTGTATAAATACATTAACGGGCCATACAATAAACTATCTGGGGCTTTGTTCACCAATAGAACATGTCAGAGGACACGAGGACATCCCTTAAGACTTGAAGAAAAAATGTTTAGGCTTCAAGTTTGGAAAGGGTTTTTCACTGTGAGAACGGTAAAGCTATGGAACTGTCTTCCAGTGTATGTTGTTATGGCAGGTTCATTGGTCAGTTTAAAAAAAAAGCTGGATGAGTTTCTGCAAACAAGGAATGTTGCAAGTTACTGGTATTAATACATAAAGTAGAGTTGATCCAGGGAATTTTCCGATTGCCACTTGGAGTCAAGAAGGAATTTTTTCCCCCTTCATAAATTTGGTGGGTTTTTTTGCCTTCCTCTGGATCAACAGTTAGGCAGGAAATGAGGATATTGCTAGATGGGTTGGACTGGATGGACGTATGTCTTTATTCAACCTCAAATACTACTACTAGTGACAGGCAGGAAAAGTTTGAGCGTTTCACATCTGGCGGGAGACTTGAAATTACCTAGCAATACCTAGCTAATTGACAAAGTTCCCTTGTCCGGCACAGTAAAAACAAAGTCCATTTGTGCATCTTCGTGATTTTTGTTCGGGAGAAAGATGGGTGCCTCCAATCTGCATAGGCTCTTCTACAGAGGAGGCTATGGGTGGAGAGGGTCGGGCAGGACGAGTAAAGGTTTTAAGAGAACTGAAGCAAGCTTTATAGCTTTCTGCCTGTCATTCACAGAAACGGGTGTCAATTTGGATACAGAGGGTGATCAGTTCATCCAAAGGGACAGGCAATTCCCTAGAGACTAGATCATCCTTGAGACAGTCTGAGAGTCCCTGAAAAAAGGCGTCAGTAAGTGCTTCATTATTCCAGGATATCTCTGTTGCAAGAGTGCAGAATTCAATGGTGTACTGTCCCACAGAACGAGAGCCTTGACGGAGTTGCATCAACTGGGACAAGGCAGCCAAAGTTCTCCCAGGAGCGTCAAAGACCTTGCGGAACATATCCAAGAAGCCGGTAATATAGATAACAATGGGATTGTCTTTTTCCAATAAGGAGGAGGCCCCGGCTAGAGCGTTTCCTTCAAACAGGGCAATGATATAGCCTACCTTGGCCCGGTCAGAGACAAAATGAGAGGGCTGAAGTTCAAATTGAATGCGGCACTGATTTAAGAATCCCCAGCAGGATTAGGTATGCGGGGTTCTCTACAGAGTGCGGGTCAGCAGGACCAGGCGACACTGGTGCTGGCATAGGAACATTGTATTGGGCCAACTGCCCCTGATATTGTTCAAATACATCCATGCGTTTTGACAACGCCTGTAGGGTTTTACCCAAATCCGCCATGGCCTCCTCAGGCGATTCCATGGCCTGTTTGTACTGTAAAGATTTCGGCCAAATGGCCGGGGTACTCACTGGGGCACTTTCAGGAGGAGACCAAAGGCTAAAGGAATGGATGCAGGAGCAGAAGAGGCTGATGGGAACTGAAGGCAGGATACTGAGGTGCTGCTGGGATTTGGATGCTGGATAGCAAGGTAAGAAGAAACTGGAGCTGGCTAGGAGAGAAGCTTGATACAGGTAGAGGCAAGGTAAGTAGAACTCAGGATCAGGCAAGTTAAGTTGGCACACTGGATCAGGCAAAGTAAGTAGTCCCACTGGATCGTAGTATAGTATTTGAGGTTGAATAAAGACATTTTCATAGCTTTACTGTTCTCACAGTGAAAAACCCATTCCGAGCTTGAATCCTAAACCTTTTTTCTTCAAGTCTTAAGGGATGTCCTCATATCCTTTGACATGGTCTATTGGTGAACAATGCCCCAGATAGTTTATTGTATGGCCCGTTAATGTATTTATACACAGTAATCATATCCCCACGCAAGCGTATTTTCTCCAGTGTACATAATTGTAACTTTTCCAGTCTCTCTTCATATTCAAGCTCCCCCAATCCCCTTATTAATTTAGTTGCCCTTCTCTGAACCCTTTCCATTTCAAAGATGTCCTTTTTGTACACAGGATTCCAAAATTGCACTGCATATTCCAAATGAGGCCTTACCAATGCTTTGTAAAGAGGGAGAATTACATTTTCCTCCCTTGAATCCATACCTCTCTTCATAGAAGACAATACCATGCTGGCTCTGGCCGCCTGGCACTGCTTGCTACCTTTAAGTTTGTTTTCCACCAAAACTCGAAGATCTCTTTCCAACAGGGATTCACTTAACACAGAGCCATTTATAGTATAAGTAGCACAAGGATTTTTAAGTCCAAAATGCATCACCTTTATCAACACTGAATCTCATCTGCCACTTAGCAGCCTAATGTGACAATCTAATTAGATCCCCCTGCAACGACCGCACATCCTCTGAAGTTTTTAATGGTCGACAAAGTTTTGTGTCATCAGCAAACACAGAAAACCCGCCGACAACACCCACCTCCAAATCATTAATAAATAGATAAAATAGAAGTGGCCCCAACACAGAACCCTGTGGCACCCCACTTAGCACTTTAGTCCATAATGATGAAGCCCCATTTACATTTACTCTCTGCATCCTATTCATTAACCAATTTTCTATCCATGTACAAATGTGCCTCCCCAGACCAACAGACCTTCGCTTATACATTAGTCGCCTATGGGGGACTGTATCAAAAGCCTTTGCAAAATCCGAGTAAACTACATCTACTGCTATGCCAGAGTCTAAATTTCTACTTACTTCCTCATAAAAGCCAAGCAAGTTAGTTTGACAAGATCTATTCCTCCTAAATCCATGCTGGTTACTACTTATAATGTCAGTCCTTGAAACATACCCTAGAACATGTTCCCTTATTAAAGTGAATGTCCACCCCCCATACTAACTTTCTATATTTATTTGGCCCAAATAACTACTCCAAAACAAACTTTACAGCATCTAAATCGGTCCAGCGGTTCAAAAGTTACTCACCTTTCTAGCTGGCTTAATCCTGCAGCATGGACCAGTACAGCGATGAACAGAACCAGGTTACGTTACCTTGCCTCTGTTCTTTTCATGTTCTCGCGCATGTCCGTTAACATCCAGCAGCGAGCACAGAGGAAGTCTCATCCAGTAATGATCTGACCCCTGGATCCCGCACTCTTTTGCTAATCAACCAATCGGCAGCCGTAAAGTTTTGTTTACGGAAAAATGCAGGATTCACATGTTGCAGCCGCTCGTATATGTGATTATTTCGGCTCCGGTCTGCACCGCTCCTGACTGATCGTTTTGTGACACACACCCCACACACACACACACCTCTCTCCCCGTGAATGCTGTGTTCTCATTGGCTTTCGGGAAGCCGCGCGAGAGGAGGAATGTGTTGGGGTTTTTTTGTATGCTGCAGTGCGGGGTCAGCTAACGTCGCGGGAGAGAGCAAGTGAAGGCTTGATGCGGCCTGATGTATATCTGATTAAATATCAGGCAAATGTTTTTTAGAAAAACGTACATGGTGTTTGAGGTTGGTGCTATTATATAAAGAACATATAAAAAGTTTATTTTTTGGGTGGACATACCCTTTAAACTTTCCAGGATCTTCCCCACCACTGAAGTTAAACTTACAGGCCTGTAATTACCCGGCTGTGAACGACTACCCTTTTTGAATATTGGAATAACATCAGCTTTTTTCCAATCCAGAGGCACAACACCGAACATAAGGGAATCTGCAAAAATAAGAAACAATGGCCTAGATAAAACTGAACTTAGCTCCCTAGGAGCTAAATTCCCGAGGATGTATTTTATCCGGTCCAGGAGATTTATTAATATTAACCTTCTTTAGTTCTTTCTGTACCATATCCTCGGTTAACCAAAGTGCACTTGAATCTTTTATACCATTATTGCTGCTATACTCTATGATATCTGTACTTGGATCTTCTATAGTGTATATAGAGGGAAAAAAATTATTCAAGACATTTGCTTTATCGCCATCCTCCGTAACTAACTTATCCCCATTAATTAATGGTGCCACATTCTCAGTCCTCATCTTCTTACTATTAATATACTTAAAAAAATGTTTAGGATTAGTGATGCTTTGTTCAGCTATCCTAACTTTATTATTAATTTTAGCTAGTTTGATTGCTTTCTTCTCCTTGTTACAGTTTTTATAATCCCTAAAGGCCCTTTCCGTTCCCTCTGCTTTATAGGTTTTAAATGCCTTTTTCTTCCTTTCCATTTGCCTCTTTACATCAGAATTCATCCACATGGGCGTGGATTTATTTTTTTTACATTTATTTCCCAAGGGTATAAATTTATATGTGAACTGGCTTAAAATCCCCATGAACACATTCCACTTCTGTTCAGTACCTTTTCCTGATAATACATTATCCCAGTTGACATTCTGAAGAGCTGCTTTTAACCTGGGGAAAATTTGCCTTCCCGAAATTCCCAGTGCACTTTTCCTTTCGATAACAAAGTCCAAGCTCCACTATTTCATGTTCACTATTCCCTAAGCCTCCAGTTACCTTTATATCTATAATGCGCTCCACGATGTTAGATATTACCAAATCCAACAGATCTCCTTTTCTAGTAGGAACCTCAACCACCTGTGAGAGAAAATTATCCTGCAGCAAATTCAGGAACTCATTGCCTTTTTCTGTTATGGCAGTTCCACTACACCAATCAATGTCAGGGTAATTAAAGCCCCCCATAATGAGCACACTCCCTAAACTTGCAGCCCTTGCCAACTGCATATGAAGTTGACTCACCTCCTCTCTGCTAGCATTTGGCGGCTTATAGCAGACACCAACAATGACGTTACCCCCTTTCCTGTTGCCTAATTCCACCCATATTGCCTCCACTTTAACATCCATATCTCCAGTTATCTTTGCTTTTAAATTTGGCTTCAATTCTTTTTTAACATAAACACATACTCCTCCCCCTTTTCTTTTTTCTCTGTCCTGCCTAAACAAGGCATATCCTTCTAAATGTAAGCCCAGTCGTGAGAACTGTTCAACCACGTTTCTGCTATACCTATTACATCATACTTTTCATTCAATGCCATAATTTCCAATTCACCCATTTTGTCAGCCAGGCTTCTCGCATTTGCAAACATACATTTTAGATTATGATCCTGTAATTTATTCGTACACTTTAATACACATGTCTCCCTATCCGTTATGCTAGCCCCACCGCCCTTTCCGCCCACCACTGGCCTATCTACACCCTGCTTTCCTCCTGGGCTATCTATTCCAGTGAGACTGCTAATACCCCCCCCACCACCTAGTTTAAAATCTCTTCCAACCCTCTAGCCATCTTCTCCCCTAAAACAGCTGCACCGCCATCAGTGAGGTGCAACCCATCCCTACTAAAGAGCCTGTAGCCGACAGCAAACTCTGCCCAGTTCTCAATAAACCCAAACCCTTCTTCCTTACACCACTCTTTTAGCTACGCATTAATGCTCTTAAGCTCCCGCTGTCTTCCTGGCTGCGGTAGTATTTCTGAAAACACTACCCTGGAGGTCCTTGCTTTTAACTTGGGCCCATCACTTCACAGACAGTGTCTTAATTAGAGGGATTTTAGCATCTCATGTATCAAACATATTACGGGTAGATCTCTTACCCATGAGTCTCCGCGGCCCGGGTACAAGACGCCCCAAGCCCGTCGCAAGGCAATCGTCCTTCAGAAATCTTCAAAAGTTAGAGTCTGCACAAATACCGGAAACACAAGAGACCATCCACTGTGCAATTATAAGTAAAAAGCCTTTATTGTCTGGACGCCTTACACGTTTCGGACACACCAGTCCTTAATCATAGGCATAACAGTTCCCTCTGCAAACAACCCCTATATACAAATTTTATCCCCACGTGTCTTCCGTACGTTATACGTCAATGCGTCTCTCCAATGCATTAACTCTTTCTGACCTTAGTCTATGTCATTAAGGGAGGGGGACGGATGAGAATATTTCCCGAGTACCGTACCCACCTCATAAATATTCGTACACTGTCCTTCATGAGTAAGATATATATATATACATCCATAATTAAAAACCTATAACCAACAAATTTCACATCCCTTAGCAGAAAAAGACACAGTGCAAAAAGTATATTAACAAGATATCAAACCTATGTTGTTAATATACTATTTCCCATTTATATAACATGACTTTGAGCTCTGTATATATTTATTTATTTATTTTGTGCACACTAATTTTGTTTTAGATAGCGCTATTTCCCATCAATGAAGCAATTTACATCTAAAATGGAATTCATACCTTTAGGATACATAGTATCCAATAGGAAGATCCATTTGGTTTCTTGTTTTAGCAATTTTAAATGCCTATTTCTATTTTTAGTGTCTTTTCTGATACTTTGTATTCCCTGAATTTGTAACATGTTTAAATTGCTATTGTTACATGTTGCAAAATGTCTTGCAACTGGACTATTAATGTCTTTGATCTTAATAGCTCTAATATGTTCGCCTATTCTCGATTTTAAAGATCTGATCGTGCAACCTACATATTGTAAGTTGCATGTGCTACATTTCAGAATATAAATAACATGAGTAGATGTGCAATTTATTTACTCTCCGATAGAGAAAATCCTCCCTGTATGTGAGTTAGAAAATTCTTGTCCCATTTTTACATGATGACATGTAATACATCTAGTATGTTCACATTTGTACATGCCCCGGTATCCCAGCCAATTTTTTGTGGAGTTTTTTGAGTGGACAAATTCACTGGGGGATAAGCAATTACCTAATGTGCTAGCCCGTCTAGATACAAATCGGAATCCTGACTCCATTATATGATCTAAATTCTTGTCTGCCCTCAGAACAGATAAGTGCTTCTGTGTTTCCGGTGTTTGTGCAGACTCTAACTTTTGAAGATCCCTACCACTACCACCTGCCTTGCATTCAAGATCCTTTGTTCCTCCTCCCTTGTATCAGATATGGCCGTCCCCTGGGTGCTCAAGGTACTAGCCCGCTCCATGCATGTTAATTCCGAGGTGTCCTCCTCCAATTCATTTCCGAAGGCAGCAAATCTGTTGGGATGGACAATCTGGGAATAAGCCACCCTACCCTTCCGTCCCCCACTTCCGTCCCCCCTAGTAACCCTAACAAAACTACCTCCCCCCGTCTGCTCCAGGTTCCTATACAAGTGTCAGGATACACATTGCATGGTACCGACAAAACTGTCCCTTCTAATACACCACAACAGAACAGTGATGCACAAACCTTGTTTAATTGCCCTTCTTGTTTCAATGTCCTTCTTTTTCTATGTCCTTGAGATCAAGGTCCTTAAGAGCAAGGGACATATTCACTCTAGTTCGTTTCACACACAGGAAACTTCCTTTTGATAGGTCCAAACTACAGGTACAACCAATGTGAATCCTAGGTAAGTAGGCAAGGTAAGTAGGCACACAGGATCAGGCATGGTATGTAGACACACTGGAACAGGCAAGGTAAGTTGTCACACTGGAACAGGCAAGGTAAGTAGTCTCTCTGGATCGGACTAGGTAAGTAGCCTAACAGCCGGGGTAGCGAAAGCTACAAAAAGGCGCAGGGGGACACTGGCATTTGAATCGACGCGCCGGCGTCATGATGCCACCCATCTGGAAGAGCGCGGCTGTCACAGGAGTGGTGCTGGATCAGAGCAATAGTTAATTTCGTGACGCAAGGTCAGTACATGGGTAATCAACAGCAAAGCAAGGTACCAAGGGATTAAGATAAGGAGTAGTCAAGGCATGGTCAGTAATCAGGGCAGGTAACAAACAGGGAGGAATGAGGAACAGGCAGGAATCCGTAACCAGAGAACACTTGAAACCATAATGGGCAAAATGGTAAAGGAGCCAACAAGATTTAAACCTACAGGAGCCAAAAGAGTAAAAGAAAAGGGAGAGCAGAACCTGACTGGCGATTCAGAACACACCCTCAGCCACATTGCAAGACACAGTTATGCTAAGGGAAAGAGCAGAACCTGACTGGCCAATCAGAACACACCACCAGCTACACTGCAAGACACAGTGTTAGCTGAGGAAGAGACAGGAGACAGCCCCTGCGCATACCCGCATTTGCGAGAGATAGGAGCGAACGCACATTTCCCCGAAAGCAAAATACCACTGGAGGGAGCCAAAGTGGAGCCGTGGGAACGAAGGGAAGGCATGCGGGCTGGGCAAGATGGAGAGCCACGGGAGTGAGGTACCAGAAAGTGAGCTTGGGGATTTCTGATGTCTTTTTTCAATCTACAATACTATTTAATACTGTGTAATATGGGGATTACCTGCTTCTGGTGCCTGCATTCACTGCTGTTACTGTATGGTGTAAGTACTCACTGATCTCACAGTGTATTTGTGTTGGGACTGCCAGCAGCCTCTGCAGAGTTTTTAAAGGGCAGGTCCACCCACCAAACTAAAATTTAACCCACTACTGGCCACACTGTGTAGTTTAAAAAAAACCTTACCTTACATCTCTGCTCCTTATGGTTTACCTGCAGTGCTTGTCCAAAGTCCAGGAAACTGAAAAGTAGTTGCTGTCTCCCTATCCAAAAGGTTTCTGCTTCCTCCCCGTCCTCTGATAGGACATTGGCAAGCGCAGAGGAGCCCTTTCATCCTCTCCCTCCCCCCATCCGGATCCATCCTCTGCAGCCGTTGCACCTAGAGTGAAATCCTTTTGCCATATGATAGATGCCCCCTTCCCTAACTGCCGAGTTATTTCTTTAAAAAAAACATCAGAACGCTACTTATAGACCTTTGTTCCTGCGGTGTCTCTATTGACAGCAGCCGCATCTGTAATTGGCTTCCTCTCAGCCAATCACAGATGCGGCTGCCTGCCCTGCAAGTTCTGGCAAGCAGGGAGCCGGATCAGTGCACCGCGGGAGAGAAGGGGCTGTAAGAAGCAATTTAATCATTTTTTTAAAGAAATATCTCACAGGTAGGGGGGTTTACCGTATGCCAAAAGTTTATGTTTAGGGTTGACATGCCCTTTAATGTAATTTAGTTGGATAAATTATGTATTTGCAATGTACCTTGGCCTTGTTTATACAAAATTGGCATAACAAAGACCTAACTGTGCAAAAGATAAAAATGCAATGAGTAATACCATATATACTCGAGTATAAGTCGAGGTTTTCAGGCTATAAAAACAGCCTGAAAACTGAACCCGGCGCCGAGTAGTGACGTCAGTGGATGCGAGGATCGGGAGATGTGGCAGCCGGATTCTTCTTACAAGTTAGTGCAAGTTGCCGGTATTTCAGTTTTTAAGTTATTATTCAGTCATTATTATTTTTACTGGCAGGGAGGGGAAGGTTGGGTAGGGGGGGTTTGCAGTTCCACTGCAGATGTTTGTAAACTACAACTCCCAGCAGCTAAAGCATGCTGGGAGTTGTAGTTTACAAACACCTGAAGTGCCAAAGTGGTCATATTTTCTACCCTCGACTTATAATCGAGTCAATCACTTTTACTAATTGTTTAGGTAAAATTATGTACCTCGACTTATACTCGGATCGACTTATATTCCAGTATATACGGTAACTAATTACATAACTCTACATATGTGTGCTATAGTATAATAGCAGTCTGTAAATCAACAAATGCTGAAAGAAATTGGCAAATATATTTAGATATATGTCATTTTTGCAGTCAGCATGGGAGGTCTTCAGAACAATTTATATTCAACTAAGTTGGCTTTATTTAAATTTACAGTATTAGAAAACATCACTAATATGTTTCTGCTGTTGATGTTGATCCATAGAAAGATCCCTATTTCTTGTTGTTTATGGGCTGTGCAGTGAGAAAAAACACTATTCCACATCTTAACCAGTAAACATTCTGTACTCTATCTTCTGGTTGTAAAATAGTCTTCAACCTATGACACTTAATGAGTTAAACTGTTTCCATGCCTGTAAATCCAAAAACTGCAATAATGAGAATCAGAAAAGGGGGGTAGTTGCACGGTGTAATGTGGAATTGTAATGTGACAACTCCCACATTGCACTTCAGGAATATAAACCAGGAGTTTAATTAATGAGAGTGACATATGGTAATTTGCATTCTATCATGTGCTGCGCAGGACTGCATGAGAAAAAACAGATAATAAAAGGTTGGAGGAATAATTTTACCCTTTCCTTAATAGATTTGAAAAGATTCAAATATATTTTTTCTTTACATATATCCCAATGCTGGTTAAAACCATGTATTCTTTGGTAAATTATTTGCCAAATAACCACACTTGTGTGAAGTCTATCAAATATTTCACTTTTACCAAGCACTAAACTTTTAATAAAAGAAGGATCCTCATGTATCCATTGATAAAAATAGGCGCACCATGCCCACCTACCTACATACAATTGCCACTTTGGTGCCAGAAGTAATAGAGTTAACTAGGAAACTGCCACAAGAAACATCAGAGTGGGCTCATATATATATATATATATATATATATATATATATATACATACATACATACATACATACATACATACATACATACATACATACATGGAGTCCCCCAGAGAAATACCTAAATACCTTTTAAACTTAATTGTAGGATGAAATTTGTTGTAGTCGTAACAAAACTCTTGTAGAGAGAGGTTCTTCCCCATGTGTCCATATGATAAACACATCATCTATCAATCGATAATACCCATGTGGTCAGCCATGAATAAATTGGCATACTGCAGTGCCATATTACTACCCATGGCAACCCCTATGCGTTGTAGGTAAATATCTTTGAAGTGTAAGGTAATTGTGATTTAGGATGAAAGTAACTGGTCTGTTGAGGATTTTGGTGCTGTATTTACTGTTGATGGTATACTATCACAATGTGGGATATTGTTGTACAAAGACCACGCCCAGAGTTACTAGAATAGCATTAGGTGGAAGCTTTTCAATGCTCTGGAGTTTTAGAAATTCGGTGTTATCTTGTATATTACTGTATGTAATATGTAAGTTTGACTAGGGGTTTCAGTATGGTTTCTATCACACCTGATTCCATTTTTTAAATTTATTGCATTTACCCAGCTGTTGGCACTTACCCAGCTGTTGGCACTTACCAAACATTCTTGCAACAGGCACAGGACTGTTAATTAAAGGATAACTCTACTCTAACGTTTTAAAAATGGAAGGTACCTCGGGCAAGGAGGTAGGATTGATTATTCCTACATCACAATATTGTTTCGTCGAGGAGCTACAGCATAGTTTTCATTTGCCAGGTTAGTCCTGGACTAATCCTGTATTAAAGAAAGGACTGAAACCAGGAGAGTGTTTTCTTTGGGCTGGTGCTCCTCTTAGAAACAATATTGAGAGGTTGGAATTACAAATTTTATATGCCTGTCCCAAGTACTTTTCAATTAAACCGTTTTTCAAAAAAAAAACAACTTAAATTTTAATTAATTAGGATTAAATTTTTTATGTACAGCACAATTAGCTTTTAGAATACCCCCTGGAAAAGGCTGGGGGGAAAATGTAAATAAGGCAAATTTTCTCAGACATTTGCTATTTGTTACATTTGTATTTTGTTTTGAACACAAATTTAAAGGGCAACTGTGGTCCAAAAATTGATAGGAATTGCTCTCCTGAGAATTTTTGCAATTTATTTTCATTGTTTATTTTACATAGTTTTGAAGATATTTACATTTTTGTGTGTGATATGGCAGCAGCATCACCAGGTCCCCTGCACTTCCTGCTTCCTGCTCTGAAACCTGTCAGTCAATCTGCCCTGTGTGTCCTCCCCTTTGCAGCCCCCCTGGTCCCTCCCACTCATGACCCCATGGTGCCTCCAGTTGCAGGCCCCCCTTGGCCCATTCCCTTACAGCCCCATGTGGCCCCCGCCCGCTCACGGGTGCCGTGGCCCCACCCGCTCACAGATGCTGTGGGCCATTCTTCCCCCCGATAACTTTGTGGAAACAGCCTTTTCTGGCAGAGTGAGAACTCTGCCTGAAAAGGCTGTTTTCACACAGTGAGAGAGAAGGGCTGTAGATTCCCTTACCTTCTCTGCAGCTGCAGGTCCTTCACACAGCAGAGAGGAGTAGGGGGACTTCCTGTCTCCCTCACACACTAAGGGAATCTGAGGCTGTGCTCCCCGGCAGCACTGTGCAGGAGAATCCATAGGAATGTCACATGTCAGCCTCCTACCCATTAACTTTCTGGTCAGTCATTTCTTTATTTCTTGGGCTGTGGAGCATGTAGAGAGGTTGTGGAGCATGTAGAGAGGTGGTTGATGGCCTGTTTTAAAGGTAGGAAGCTGGACTTGTTTGGAGACCACAGTTCCCCTTTAAGTTTTCAACCACTGAAAGTATAAAGCATTTGCCTTATTATCGATAAAGGAGCAGAACATACTGTTACAATTGTGTTAGGCCAATGTCCATTTGCACCCCAATGCAATTTTTAAGGCAGGAAACAACACTATTGTCATTGTTTTCTTATGTGCCTTTTCCCAATCTCTAATCACAAAAGAGGAAAACACAGGCAAATTGGTCCAATTTTGATTATCACGTCTGCATCTTGAATGCTTGTTTGTGCCGTACACACATTGACGGTAAAGGGCCGATTCTGTTGGATCAGATGGTATCCTCCCTTTCTCATTCCTGTATGTACCCAGCTTTAAGGAAGCCATACAGTTTTGCTTCTACATTTTAATGTTTTCCAATACTGTATGACCGTCGCATCATGTGTGAAAACCGCAATCAAATTTCTCTAATTTCTGTTTTCTTATCTGACATGGAAGAAATTTTTTTTGGTGGGATAAAAAAAAAATATGACCATGTAATTTCTTGGTATTATGATCACTGTCTATGTGTGTATGGCCTCCTCTAGTGGATTACCTGGATCACTGCTTACATCCTTATAGTTTCATTTTTAGAATCCAGGGAGGAGAGACTGTATTTTAAATAAAGTTCTCCTTTTAACAATCTCCAGTGCTTCCTGTATGAAATGTTAACTGCCTGGAGCTTATAGATGGCGGTGAGGAACTATACAGTAAAGCTTTTAGTTAATTGTCAGCCTAAGTGGCTAATGCATTCACATTAACTGACATATGTAAGTAATCTCTCCTGCTGGATCGCTAAATAATATTGGGGAACTTTTTAGGGGTGTCCAGGTTGCTACCCATAAATATAAATTAATAAAGGAGACTTAAATATTATTAAACTGCAGTTTTATTGTCCTAAATGAAGTAGGATTTTCTGGTCACTTTCTCTGCTAGATTGCTGTCTGTCTTTGCCATCATCCTGCTACTTTTGTTTAAATGCATGGGCAGTGCATGTGAGAAAGTTGGGTAAAACCTTGTGTTACCCCTCTTGTTTTTGGTTATGTGTATGACAGGCAGCATGGGCAGACTAACATCTGTTTTTTTGTTTTATTTTTTAATAGCCAACCACTTTATTTTTTTTTCACTTGGTTTGTGCAAATGCAATAGCAAATTTGTAGCATAAATAGAATAACCCTATTTAAATGCTCCTGTCCCTAACAATGATATGTTTATTTGCTTTTCACACAAAAATAAAAAGTAATCTTTGAAAATTATTTTTTAGATAGCATGTATGTAAGAGAATATTAAGATTTTTTAAAAATTAAAAGTAAATCTGGGAAAATGAACCTGCAACCTTGTGTACATTGTCTTGCTAAAAGCAAAGCTCTCTATACCACTATCCCAATAGAGCTACTATATAGAAATTGGTACATGTAGAAACTTTATCTAGCCTAATCTGTTGCTAGGAACAGAATTAAAGTATGTAAAATGAGCTGACTTCCGTATTTCCCCAGGAAGGCTGTATGCAATTCTTGCTGGATGGTAAACTTAAGGATAACCCTCAGCGTTCAAAGTGTTATCAGGGACTTCCATATTGGTGTGGAGACATTCTGCATAGAGACGGTGAATAATGGAGTCAGGGGGTGTGGCAATAGATGCACATGTTCATAAGGCTCTTTGAAGAATACATGGGCTGTGAAGAATACATGGGCTGTGAGTTGTACTAGCAAAAACATGGAGCCAAAATTCAACTTACTAGAGAAGAATCTTAAAATTCTGGGGGGAAAAGCTTTCACGTTAGGATTTTAAAAAAAGTTTAGTTTTACTTTTAAGCATCTTGAATGAAAGAGATTAATATATATATTACAGTTTGTGCATTTATTTTGTTACAAAGCCTCTTTCAATTCTTTCCTAAATTAACTCCCTCAGCCAAACTTTTGCACCTTTTATTGCATCAGTATGTGATGCAATAAAAGGTGCAAAAGTTTGGCCGGGCTATAATTCTGCACAAACCAATCAGGCCTTACTGCAGTCAAGGTGGATAAACACACTAATGATAAAGGAACGATCCTTTTATCCAACACTGTCATCCCTTTATTGTTAGTATGCGTAGCGGTCTGGTAATCGCTCAGAGATCCCAGAAAATAGGAGAGAAATGTGTAGTCCGAGCATTCTGCGTATGCTTTACATAGACAAGTAGCGTGATCTTTAAAAAAATGACAGACAAAAACTTTAATGTATATACTGAACTATACCAATAAAAATCTTACCTGATTGGTTACTGCAAACATATTAATAGCACATGGAAAATGTTGAACCATTTTTTTTTTTTACATTGGTTTCATAGAATGATTTAACGTAATAAGTCTGCAATATTATTATTTTGGCTGTCATTCATTTTTCCTCTGCGCACATGCAAATTAATTTGTGTTGTAGGGTTAACTCTGCTAAGGGAATTTTAGGAAAATGTATGCACACACTCTTACATATCCTTGTGATTTTTTGGATACCATATACCATACAGTGTTATAGTGTGGTGTTAGTGTAGTAAAAGAGGTTGTGATGTAATCCTGTAGTATCTTTGACCTGCTATACTTGGGGTTATTTAATAAGAGGTGCAAAATGTGTCTGTGCTGCAACCAATCAGCTGCTACCATTGTAGCCCTGATCCGCCCAAGCCCCGCACCGGAATGGCAGGCCATACCCTTTCCTCGCCCACCTGCAGCTCTGCGAGGGGTTGCAGAAAATCCCGGGAGGGCCACTTCATGACTCCAAGTGGAAATCTCCCTGCATGAACTCCAACTTTATGTATCAATACCATTAACACCCAACATTCTTTCAGGGAGATTCAATAAAAGTTCTTATCGTTTAAAATGGTGCCAATTTTGCACCAACCAATCAGATCTTATTTAAGATTTGTAAGCTAACATCTGATTGGTTGGGGCAAAATTAGCACCATTTTAAACGATAAGAACTTTTATTGAATAACCCTGTTTGTTTTTAAAAACCCATCCAATGACCTGCCATCACCATGTAAAATGGAAGACTATTCCATATTTTAAGCATTATCACAGTGAAAAACCCCTTTGGACTACACTTCCTTTCTTCTAGTCTTAAGGGATGTCTGAGTTTCCTCTGACATTTTCTATTGTTGAACAATGCCCCAGATAATTTATTGTATGGCCCATTAATGTATTTATACACCGTAATCAGTGTGCATAATTTTAATTTATCCAATCTGTCTTCATATTCAGATGTGCTGATCCTAATCTGTGTCTTGATTGTGTTCAGATGTGCTATAGATGCATGTTACAAAACTCACAGTACACTTACATTAATAGAGCTTTGTGCAGCCTTTAAAGCCAATTTTTATACCTAAACCTAAGCTTTCCCTTACTAGTTTTATTTTATAGTGCTGAACATATGCAGTGATTAAAGATACAGCATTATGCTATCATTTTATTAGGATTTAGGCTAGGTTCACCTGGCACGATATTTCAGCCAACCAACTAATATTTCATTATGGTCTTTCAGGCAAAATTACAGGTGGTGCTTTTTCACCCTCTACTGACCAATGCTTTTATAAAGAAAGATGGGGACTCCCATTGGACATTAAGGGCACGGCCACACTGCAACGCAATCACAAGCGATTACATGTGCGATTTCACTGCATTTGCGCATGCGTTTTTCCATTAAGTATGGAAAAACGCATGCGATTGCGATTTAAAATGCGGAATGCCAATTGCAATCGCAGCGCACCCGAAAACGCGAATTTTCGGTGCGTTGCTGCGTTTTCAATGATATAAAAAAAACACAAACGCAAAAAAAATACACAGCAGTGTGGCCTAGCTCAAACAGGATGATTATTCACTATCAAACCTGCATCATTTACAGTGGTATAGAAAGCTGATACGAGTCAATAACAGACACAATAACTTTCTACACACCTATGAGTTGGAGGCAAAGGCCACAGCTTATTTTATCAATTATATACATTTTAAATCCATCAAATTAACTTTGGGCTTAATCCTTATCCCTTTCAACATATAATTTTAAACCATCTTGTTTTGAGCCAGATCATAGCCTTGACCTTTAAAGGGAAGAAGAGATATTAATGCTGCGCAGCCCTTTTCTTATACCTCCAAGCTGCGACTGGTCCTAGGACCTTGATAAACCCCCCCCCCCTTTTTTTTTGCAAATATATTTTTTTTTTAAAGGGCATGTCCACCCCAAAACTAAATCCCCCCCCCCCCCCCACTACTGGCCCATTGTGTAGTTTAATCCTTACCTTACATCCCAGCTCCATAGGGTTTCTTCTGCTATCCCCCCCCCAAGTCCAAAATGCCCACCAAGAGTACTGCCGAGTCCATATAGGACTCTGCCTCCTGTCTCTCCTTCTGGAGAATTTTGCCATGCGCAGAAGAGCCCTCCCCCCCTCCCTCTCCCTCCCGATTTAGATTCCCTCCCCTTAGCGTAAAAATCTTTTTATGTAATAGTCTCCCTGCTCCCCCAGTCCCAACCGCTATAGTTTTAATATCAGAAAGTGCCCCAAACATTACTTCCCTTCCCTCTTTCCTCCGCCTCACTGAACTCCCGGCAGCCGCGTCCGTGATTGGCTGCCGCTCAGCCAATCACAGACGCGACTGCCGGCCCCGCCCTTCTCCTTGCATTTTCGCGCAAGCAGAGGGCCTGGCGGCGGAGGAAAGAAGGAAGGTAAGTAATATTTGGGGCACTTTCTGATATTAAAACTATAGCAGTTGGGGCTGGGGGAGCAGGGAGACTATTATATTAAATATTTTTAAGAAGGGTGGACATGCCCTTTAAGTATAAATTCATACCGTGCTTGTAGGTTTCAGTTGAAGGAGGCGCTTCATCCACTGGATAAGCTTGAAGTTTATCGGGAATTCTGGGGTGGGTGGGAGGGAGACCCTTTCCCTGTTTGCACTGGAGGAAAAGGCCGTTTTCCGCCGGGTGCTGCTTTTTAACCCTTGCAGCTGGGCCTCATTTGCACTCTGCTGGTGCTGGGCCAGGTAAGTCCCATTGCTGGTGGGGAGAGGGGGGAAAAGGGTTAGCCCATTATACCAATAGCTAGATCCGGTGCCGCCCATGAATCAGGCTGGTGATTTGGGCCTTATTACATTATTCATGCAGTACATTATATCTCCAGCTTTTAGTTTTCCTTACCCAAATCTTTGTATTCCATACAGTGATTGTTATTGTTGTAAAGTATAAAATGAAAACAAATTTCCCTGTCTGTGGCATTTTTACATTGGTTTTAAAATGTAATGGCCAATAATAGATTCAGAATTTGCCTAAGTTCAAGTACCGGTAAGCATAAACTTTGTCTAGTGTCTATCCCAATTGTTTCTCCTTTATAATTATCATGGGATCATGAGCTAAACCACAGAGCACACGAGCTCTCTATTCATCGCTTAGCAATACTAGGAAATCAACCTGCCAATTCAGAACCCTGTGAAGAAAATCCAACACAATGCATCCGATAAGCATGTGTCTACCAAGGCTTGCGTCTCATGCTTGTATGAATTAATATTTGAAATCAAGTATCAAGTGTATGGATATTATTAATAGGGTTCACACATCCCACTCTTCATACAGCAAGTTCTGAATCACGCACATTAGGAACATTTTACATGAAAACTTACTTTAAACTTATCCATTGGGTTTGTGATGTTTTATTTAAAAAAATTCATTTCACGGGAGGATATAATTGAAAGTGTTCTATAAATCATATTAATTGCTGTATATTACACTCTTTTGCTGATATAAATGTCTCCTATATCCCAACGGGACTTGGCAACATCAGCTCCCTATCCGTATTTGCACAATTTCTTAGTACACTATAAGGGTTATTCAATTTAAGTTCTTATCATTTAAAATGGTGCTAATTTTGCCCCAACCAATCCGATGTTAGCTTTCAAATGTTAAATAAGATCTGATTGGTTGGGGCAAAATTAGCACCATTTTAAATGATAAGAACTTTTATTCAATCTCCCTGTATGATCCTATCTTGTGCCAGCAGTGTTAGTGTTATTTCCACTTTAATGGCAAGTGTTCATTTTTAGTGTTTTAATGTGGGCTTTGGTCTGTTTGCAGAGAACATTATATTTTGCATATGCTGCAATAGAAAATTCAACTTCTCATATCTGCTAGAAAAGTTTTTACCAATTTGCATTATTTATTTGATTTTTAATATTTGACATCTCTTTCTATATAGCCAGAAATTCAAAAGACAAACTGTTTGTTTTTCAGGGTTGCTGGTGTATATTCTACTATATATTTTATTTTAAAATTCTTAAAGAATAATTTCTTGACTTTACTATATTTCATACAATCTGTTTTCTGGTTACTTAGAAAATGTTATCGTAAACTGGAGAAATGCATGCCAGTGTGTTTAAAGGACAAGTCCAGCCCCAAAATGAAAACTTACATACAGGTAAATCACCCCCCAAAACCCTTAACGGTAATAGTTTGAAATGTGAAATATATACCGTATATACTCGAGTATAAACCGACCCGAGTATAAACCGAGGTACCCAATTTCACCTAAAAATCTAATAAAAGTTGTTGACTCGAGTATAAACCGAGGGTAGAAACTTGGCATTCAAGATGTTTGGAAAACTACAACTCCAGCTAATAAAGCATGCTGGGAGTTGTAGTTTCCAAACATCTTGAATGCCACCCTCACTTGGCATTCAAGATGTTTTGGAAACTACAAACTCCCAGCATGCTTTATTAGCTGGGAGTTGTAGTTTCCAAACATCTTGAATGCCAAGTGAGGGTGGCATTCAAGATGTTTGGAAATACAACTCCCAGCATGCTTTATTAGCTGGGAGTTGTAGTTTCAAACATCTTGAATGCCACTCTCACTTGGCATTCAAGATGTTTGGAAAACTACAACTCCAGCTAATAAAGCATGCTGGGAGTTGTAGTTTCAAAACATCTTGAATGCCACCCTCACCCTCAAACCCAGTTAAGTTTGTACCTGTGGGCTCTCTTCATCCAGGATCTGTGGGCTCTCCTCCATCCAAGGGCTTCCTGGGACTGTGTGCTGGTAAGTTCCTCTCCATTCCGGCAGCAGCGTCCTCTTCATTCCGGCAGCAGCGTCCTCTCATTCCGGCAGCCGCACGATCAGTCCATGTACTGGCGCGCCGGCTGACGTCCCTAATTGGCGCCGGGCAGTGACGTCGGCCGGTGCGCAGTCATGGACTGATCGTGCGGCTGGCGAATGGAGAGGACGCTTGTGCCGGAAGGGAGAGGACGCTGATCTTCAATGGTGAGTGACTCGAGTATAAACCGAGCCCGAGTTTTCAGGCTGATTTTTCAGCCTAAAAAACTCTGTTTATACTCGAGTATATACGGTAAGTCTAACCTGAAATCCTGCACAATGTCCTGTTTCCCCTGTTTCTGCTTCCTGGTTCTTCCAGTAAGCAACTGTGAGTTATGGATATGTTAGTTGACATCACAGCCAATGACTGAATGTTAATCCCCTGTCTGCCTCTTCTGAGCATGCCCAGGCTCAGTAGATGCTCAGTACAGGTTTCTAAATTGCTCAGTTTCCAGAAGCATAGCAGGCATACAGTAATGAATTCATAGGACAAACTATGACATATCAACACATTTTAAAGAGGCTATTCTTTCTAAAAGATGTTATTATGAGGGTGGAGTTGTCCTTTTAATTCAACCCTCCTCAAAAAATCCAGAAACAAAGCACCTTTGAATTTATAGAATATGGTTTTCTGTCTGTATCTTAACTAAAGTGATTTGCACATTTCTGATTGTGCAGTGCATTCATGATCTTCATTGCCTCTAATTTGATCTTCAGCTGTGGTTGCTTAGTTGCTTAGTTGCTTAGTTCATGTTGGGATCCTCAATTGATTGGGGGCATGTCCACCCCCAATACTATAATCCCCCCCCAACTACTGGCCCCACTCTGTAGTGTAATAAAATCCTTACCTTACATCCCAGATCCAAATGGTTCTCCTGTAATGTCCCCCCAAAGTCCCAAAAACTGGCCACCAGGAGGATAGCAGAGTCCATATAGCACTCTGCCTCCTGTCTCCCCTCCGGGAGAAGTTTGGTATGTGCACTGCAGCCCTTCTCCCTCTACCTCACTCTCCCACCCGCTTTGGTCTCCCTCCTCCTAGCATAAATCCTATTTAGTATATTATAGCCCATGTTCCCCCAGCCCCAACCGCTATAATTATAGTCTCAGAAAGTCCCCCGATCATTACTTACCTTACCTCTCTCCTTCGCCGTTCTGAGCATCCAGCAGCTGCGTCCGTGATTGGCTGCCTCTCAGCCAATCACAGACACGGCTGCTGGTCCTGCCCCCTGCTTGCAGTTCCGTGCAAGCAGAGGGCCGGGGCATTGCGGCGAAGGAGAG